>CAWUFW010005565.1:1082500-1310313 GCA_963921515.1 Calotriton arnoldi
CGCAGGGAGGTCCCCCCCCCGGGCAGTTTGGGAGGGGCGAAGGGGCGGGGGGAGCGGGCTGACAACCAGCCATTTTACCTTTGGGCTTGTTTTTTGTAGCCCAATTGGAGCCCAAGCATAAATGCTTTGGGCTCCTGCTCCCGGCCACCATTTTAGGTTTGGTGACCTGGTGGCCGGGAGCTTCAGCTTAGAAAATAATTTGTGTCAGGTAGGGTCTTTAGGGTTTTACTGTTGTCAGCGTTGGGAGTACAGTAGGAAGTCGCGTGATGTCGGGAGAAGACTACCGCGTTTTGGAGGCCCTCCGGCTCCTGAGCGAGGCGGGCCGGATGGACCTGGTAATTGGCGCAGAGGCAGGGACGGCGCGCCCGGTGCGGCAGGCCTCGGCGGGAGTGGCAGCGGCCGTTGCCGCCTGCACGTCGCCGAAGCGACAACGACTGGCGGTAAGTGAGCGGGGCCGCCCGCGAGCGAAAAAGACGGCCCCAACAGTGTTTTTGGAGCCTGGAGAGGGTGGTAGGGCAGGGGCCTCAGGAGTTGTGAGGCGCGGGGGTGGTGTTACACCGGCTAAGGCAAGGGAAAGGGCCACTGCATCTGTAGGGCCGGTAGCGGCCTTAGCGCCAGTTGCGCGCTCGTGTTCCTCCCCCGCGGGGGTGTTTCAGCGTGGGGGAAGGCGGGGCGGGAAGCGGCGATCCGCCTCTGTTCCTTGCGCGATGGTAGTGACAGCATCTGGGGAGGCGGGGGAGCCTGAGGCAGGGTTTTTGAGCAGGGCAGCCAGCAGCGACATGGTGAGGGGGGGGAGAGCTTATGCCCCCCCCTCCTGCTCGTGTGACGGAGGCAGCAGATCCAGCTAATAGGGAGTGGGGGGGGGAAGCTGGACCTGGTGTCAGTGGCCATGTGGTATTGGACTGGGCTGATATTGTTGTGGAGAGCAGGGGCAGCGCTGATTTTGTGGCAGGCAGGGAGGGGGAGGCAGGTGATCGGCAGATGTACAGTCCCCTCCTTTTTTCCCCCCCTTATTCTGGAAGGGCCGAGATGGGGTCGGTGGGGGGCAGCTCCTTGGGGGAGGGAGAGTGGGCCCAAGTGGGAGGGTGGGGCAGCCAGCAGACCTTTTTTCCCTCGGTCAGAGATGGGGCAGCCAGGGAGGGTACCCATATGAGCTGGGGGGGCAAGGGGGATATTAATTTGGGGAATTTAGATGCGGCCGGAGGGGACCAGGTTTGGGAGGGGTTAGATATCTTTCCGTCTTGGGCGGAGGGGGTGCGGGGCCTGGGTATGGGAGAGAGGCAAGAGGCACAGCGGGCGCAGGAGCTTAGGGGGGAACGCGGGGCTAAGTAGGCCACCGGTGGGGGAGGGGGCAAGGAGCGGGACAGGTAGGGTTTGGGGATACGTTGGAAGGGAGGGGTACAGGCCGGGGTTGGGATTCAGCGGCAGCAGTGGTACAGGCGGGGCTGGTATGGAGTGGGGAGGAAGAGGGGGGGGGATTCCCCCCCTCTGGGGGGTTCAGTGAGGTCTAGGCGGTTTAGCCATAATAGGGAGTTTTCGCCGGATTTGCGGGGGCCGTGTTTTCAGGCAGGTGTGAGGGAACCGGCACATCAGTCCAAACTTTTTCTTCACAGGGTAGGGAGCGTCGCAGTGTTGCGGACTCGGTAGGGCGCGGTGCGGCCCAATTACACCGAGGAGAAGGGAGGGTGGAGCCTTGCGCGGCGCATCCCGTACCGGCGGGGGATCCCGTCGCGGCCAGCACACGAAGGTCCGGTACGACCTCGCTGGCCCCACCGAAGGACAGGTCACGGTGGTCCGACATTACAGCGGCGATGGATGCACAGAGAGGTCAACGCATGGGGAGTATCGGCGAGTACAGTCGGCTCCCCCGCAAGGACATTCTGGGGCCGTTAGGGCCAGTGAGGTTGGGTCCGGTAGGGCCCGTGCTGTGGTATTTGATCCAGAGGTGCTCCAAGTGGAGGAGCCCATTGTGTTGGACTATGACGAGGAGAGCCCCGAGGAAGGGGAATTGCGGGAGACTGAGGAGGGGGCCCTCTCATGTTTTTCCTAGTTTTTTGCAGGTTCCGGGAGTGGTGCCGCACAGAACGGCAGTGGCATCTGGATCCAGGAGGGAGCGCGGCCCCGCAGTGAGGGTTCCCCGGAGTGTGGATCAGGCAGAGACTGGGGCAAGGAGGTCGGTGTCCGTCCGGGCATCCTCGTTAGAGCCAGGTGAGACCGGTAGAACACAGGCCAAACCAAAGATGGTGTCTGTGGGGACGGGTGACGGGGGTTGGGGGAGTGACGGAAGGGAGATTATATAAGGGTAAATACGTGAAGGATACGGGGGTGGGAACAGGTGTAGGGGGGATAGCACTGGGCGACAAGGTAGAAAGTGGAACAAACACGGAAGCAGCGGTGGGGGGTAAGGAACCGTTGGAGAGTAAGGAATTGAAGATTAAGAAGCTTCCCTACATGGGTGTGACAAAACCTTTGGGGGCCCATTTAATGCTTTTAACCAAAGAACGTATATGGAAAGGGGAATATGTGGAGATACTGAAGCTCCTGCATAGGGAGGTGAGGTCCAAAGAGGGCTCAAAAGAGGAGGAATATGAGCTGGCCAAGCGGCCTAAGGTGCCGTTGACCATTGAGAATTGGACGGCAGCATTTTTAATATATGCTAGTGTGTACTGCGAAAAGTTCCCGGAGCGCAGCGTAGCCATATTTAAATATATCGATGTGATACGGAAGGCGCAAATCACAAGTGGAGGGTACGCTTGGGCCCAATATGACGAAGAGTTCAGGGCTCGTATGGCTTGGGACCCTGAGGCAAAATGGGGGGAGTTAGATACAGACTTATGGCAGCATACAATGGGGGCAGCGTCGTGGGATTGCCGTTGGTATACCGGCCCTTTCAGGGGAAGCCCACCCGGGGTGGGGTGGGAGGCGCAGCCACGACACAAGCTGGAACGGGGGCGTGCTGGGACTTCAATAAGGGCTTATGCACGAGGGAGTATTGCAAGTACCGCCACGAATGTTCCAAATGCGGGAAGCGCCATCCCCTGGTTAACTGTTGGGGCGTTAAGCCACAGGGAGGTCAGCAGTGGCAGCAGTCAGGAGCCGGCACATCTGCCTCTCCGCATCAATTCCAGAGCGGCAGGGGTGGGAAAGGACCACAGGGTACTGGGCCCAAAGGCTCCTACGCCAGTTAGGGTACCAAAGCTGGCGGAAGTACTCCAGGGGTATGGGGATTTGGGGGCTCAACGGGTGCTTCTGGAGGGATTTCAGTGGGGGTTTCGTTTGGGTTACCAGGGTCCAAGGCAGAGAAGGTGGGCGGATAACCTGAAGTCAGCGGCAGAACACAGGGAGGTAGTCCAGGATAAATTAAACAAGGAGGTAAGGGAAGGGAGGATGGCGGGCCCCTTTGACGACTGGCCAGTAGACAACTTGATCATATCACCCATTGGGGTGGTCCCCAAAAAGGAAGAAGGACAATACAGACTGATTCAACACTTGTCATGGCCGGAGGGGCGTCAGTTAATGATTTTATCGATGAGGAGGCTGCCTCAGTGTCATATTCTTCGGTTGACGTGGCCATGTCACTTGTTGTGACCGCGGGCGCAACTGCAAAAATGGCAAAGTGTGACATTAAATCTGCATTCCGGCTGCTTCCAGTCCATCCAGATGATTGGGATCTTCTGGGTATCCATTTTGAGGGTAAATGGTACGTGGACAAAGCATTGCCGATGGGTTGCTCTATGTCATGTGCTTTATTTGAACGTTTCAGCACCTTTTTGCAGTGGCATTTCACGCAGCACACCGGTCACACATTGGTGACGCACTACTTGGACGATTTCTTCTTTGTAGGTTCCCCCGGCTCCACGGAATGCCAGATAGCTCTGGACACTTTCCATGAGCTCATGAGGGAACTGGGGGTGCCATTGGCACCCGAGAAGACAATGGGTCCATCTACAACTTTGTCCTTTTTGGGGATCGAAATTGATGCAGTGGCAATGCGGGCTCGCTTGCCAGAGGATAAAAAGTGAAAATGTTGGAGTTACTGGACATGATGTTGGCAAAGCAGAAAGTGACAGTAAAGAGCATTCAGGTGTTGCTGGGTCACCTTAATTTTGCCTGTAGGGTAGTCAGAGCGGGGAGGACGTTTTGTAGGAGGTTGGGCCGGGCACTAGCAAGACAGCATTTGCCGCATCACCATGTGCGCTTGGCGGCAGGGGTGAAGGAGGATTTGCGGATGTGGTCAGTTTTTCTACACTCTTTTAATGGAGTGCCATTGGCCAGGGGGATGACGTCCGGTGGGACGTGCAAATCTTTTCTGATGCCGCAGGCAGTGACGGCTTTGGCATTTATTGGCAAGGTAGGTGGTGTGCGGAGAAGTGGCCCCCACAATGGAAGGATGGGGGAGGAGCATAGCCTTTCTGGAGCTTTTCCCGTTATTGGTGGCTTTGACCCTGTGGGGCGAGGAGTTGGCGCACAAGAGGGTCTTGTTTCGTGTGGACAACATGGCAGTGGTAGACATTGTTAACAGACAGTCGGCCAGAGATGAACAGATTCTCAAGTTGCTGCGAGTGTTTGTGTTAGGCTGCCTTAGACACGACATTGCATTCAGGGCCTTGCACATCCCTGGTGTGGACAATGACATAGCGGATGCCTTGTCTCGTTCGCAGTGGGGGAGATTCCGTGGACTGGCCAAGGAGGCGGACAGGACACCAACCCCAATGCCGGAACATCTTTGGTATGTAGGCAACGTAGGGTGCTACAATTGGTGGTAGGTTCTTTGTCTGTGGCCACGCGGGCGGCTTATGCGCTGGCATGGAGGGATTTCCTGGCATCAGGAGCCTGCAGGCGTGAGGAGAGTTGGCGGCGGTCTGAGGATGTGATCCAGTTTATCCTAGGCCTTATAGAGAGAGGCCTTTCCAGGGTGACTATCGCCGGGAAATTGGCGGGAATCTCTTTTATGGGAAAACTCTTTTGGGGTTACTCCCCTCAGCAGGGGAAGTGGGGAGGAGGATGCTAGAAGGCTGGGCTAGGGAGCAGGGAAGGGTGCGTTTTCTAGGTGCCCCTTTCATGGCAGATTCTGGCCAGGTTGTTGGAAGCTTTACCAGGGGTTTGTTGGGACGGTTTTGAAACATGTTTGTTTTCTACTTTGATGGTGTTCATGTTTTTTGGGGCTTTTAGAGTATCGGAACTCCTGGGGACCAAGTTAAAAAGGGGCATCAGTTGGCACGATGTGTTTTTTGCGGAGAAGGGGATACAAATTTGGCTGGCCAATTCTAAAACTGATCAGTGAAGCCTAGGGAAAGGAATTTGGTTGGAAGCAGCGTCCCCAGCTGCAACATGTCCTTTGCAGTGGGCGCGCCGTTGGAGATCTTTGGCGGAAGGCGTCGGGGCCGATGGGGTTTTTCGGCACCACAATGGGTCCCGGGTAACGGATTATCAGTTGCGCATGGTACTGCGTAAGGCATTACAGAGCATCGGGCTGGTTGGGGCGCGTTATGGGACACATTCATTCAGGATTGGGGCAGCAACAGAAGCGCACAACCGGGGTTGGTCACAGGGGGACATTATGCGGCTGGGGCGCTGGTCGTCAGACTGTTTTCAGCGCTATGTGAGAAGGACCGCGGAGGAGGCGCATGCGTCATCCTCGTTGTTGTGAGTCTTATTCTAATTTTCTCATTTCAGGTTCGGTGGCTGGGCCTCAATCCAAGGAATTGACCATTTGGATAGTGGGGCATTCATTCATCAAGTGGGCGCAGATTCAGGCACTGACGCAGCTATTTTGGGGAAATGTTGGGTTTCAATGACAGTGTATTTAAAATTGTTTGGAAAGGCAAGGGAGGTATGCTTTGGAAAGAACTGTTAACATGTCTAAATAAATGGATGGTGAGGGGTCAGTGCCCGGATGTCCTGTTGATCCACCTGGGCGAGAATGATTTATGTGGAGTAAAGGGGGTGGTGTTGCTAAGGGCAATGAAGAGGGATCTGTCTCTTTTAAGGGAACGATGGTCAGGGTGCCACGTTTTGTGGACTGAATTGGTCCCGCGCAGGGTTTGGAGGGGGCTGTGAACCCCCGGGCCATAGACAAGGCACGTAGGAAAGTGAACTCGGAAATTTCTAGGTTTTGTCGGGGACTAGGTTTTGGGAGAGTGACACACAAAGAGATACGATTTGAGAATGGGGAGTTTTTTCGGGATGACGGAGTGCATTTATCCAGGCTTGGAATGGACCTCTATTTACTTGAGATTCGGGAGGTATTGGCGAGATGCTTGAATGTTCAGAGACATGTGGTTTAAGTTGGAGAGGGAATAGCCTACTCTGGGGGGCAGAAAGAGGGGGGTGGTCCCCCCCTACTTTCTGGGTGGCGGGGGTCATTTGAAGTTTGCCAGGGTTGGCAGGGGTTTTGGTGATTAATTTTGAAGTTGGGATTTATCGACAGGGAAAGGGTAGGCAGGTTACTTGTTATTTCGGTTACACAGGTTGGGGGTTTGACAGCTGAAAAGGGGCAGGCAGGGGAAGGCGTTTAACGGACGGGTTGAATTTATAGGGTTATACGTTGATGTATTGTTTGCTATGGTTTGTAATGTTGTAATGTACGGGTGGGGGCGGGCTCAAAGAAAATGCTAGGGGTGGGGGGGGGGCTCGGGGGTGTTAGGTAAATGGTTTATTTAGTGAGGCCTAGTTTTGTAAGGCTGTTTGCCGAGGTATTTATATTGTTATGTGCACCTGTTCAATAAAAGCGGCCTTTTACACACAGTCACTGGTTTGTGGTCTGCTTCCCCCCCCCACCCCTCCCTCCCAAGTGGGGCTTGGGGGGGGTTGCCGACCGCAGGGAGGTCCCCCCCCCCGGGCAGTTTGGGAGGGGCGAAGGGGCGGGGGGAGCGGGCTGACAACCAGCCATTTTACCTTTGGGCTTGTTTTTTGTAGCTCAATTGGAGCCCAAGCATAAATGCTTTGGGCTCCTGCTCCCGGCCACCATTTTAGGTTTGGTGACCTGGTGGCCGGGAGCTTCAGCTTAGAAAATAATTTGTCCCACCCTCCCTCCCTTCATTATAAAATTTTATTAAAACATTATTATAACCTTTTTCTTCTCTGGGTTTCCCCTCTTTTTTCTTGGGCTAAAAAATATTTTAAGGGGGCTTTTACGAGACAGGTGTACAGGGTGCTATTATGTACTGTCGCTTGAACAGGTGCTGTGCGGGGGTCATTTGAAGTTTGCCAGGGTTGGCAGGGGTTTTGGTGATTAATTTTGAAGTTGGGATTTATCGACAGGGAAAGGGTAGGCAGGTTACTTGTTATTTCGGTTACACAGGTTGGGGGTTTGACAGCTGGAAAGGGGCAGGCAGGGGAAGGCGTTTAACGGACGGGTTGAATTTATAGGGTTATACGTTGATGTATTGTTTGCTATGGTTTGTAATGTTGTAATGTACGGGTGGGGGCGGGCTCAAAGAAAATGCTAGGGGTGGGGGCGGGGCTCGGGGGTGTTAGGTAAATGGTTTATTTAGTGAGGCCTAGTTTTGTAAGGCTGTTTGCCGAGGTATTTATATTGTTATGTGCACCTGTTCAATAAAAGCGGCCTTTTACACACAGTCACTGGTTTGTGGTCTGCTCCCCCCCCCCACCCCTCCCTCCCAAACAACTCAGCAGCTCTCTGCTCCAGTTGACGCTTCTCTGGGACAAAAAGCATCAGCGTGTAAGGAAGGTGGGGGCAACAATGAATGAAAAACACATCTCTATTATAAGTGCGCACATATAAGACAATACTTCGCCAGAAGCAACAGGTAAAAGGCCCCGGAAACAATATCTCGATATGTACAAAGAAGCACTTGAGGCGGGTGCGGATTGCTGCAGTGTTTGATGTATAAACCTACGGAGTGGAAACTAATACCACCCCGTGTGCGCACTGAATTAATCAGTCTAGGAACTTGAACATTTGTCTTCCTCGAGCTCCAGAAACCTAATATTAGCATTCCCTGAAATAAGGAGGGAGGGAAAGTATTTACATTATTGCTAGAGGAGAGCAGCGGGTCAGGCGCAAACAAACTGTGAAGAGTTACATTGAGAGTATAATTTATGTTAAAACAGAACTGAGAAAAACGTGCATTCTAACATTGATCTGGACGCCGCGACCCCTTCACAGCAGCCAGCACCAGAACTAGAACTCTGTGAGGGAACACTGATGATGTCACAGCCGCTTCGTGTGATGTCACGAGGAGCAGGGTTCCTGAAGACAAGGGGGCTGCTCAGGAGAGGTCGCTATTGCAACAGGCAGAAACAGAGAACGCTGTTGAGGCAGTTTGTCGGGTAGCAGTCGTTCTTCTGTTAAGGCCCATGACTGAATCGGTTTTATGGTCCTAATTACTAATCCTGTGAAGAATCAGGCTATTTTCCGCAGGCTTCCCTGCCCCCACCTTATGACCTGGAAACAGATGGAATCACCCACGCCGGGTTAGTGATGTCACAGTGACATGCTGAAAGGGCTCCATTGTGACGCGTCACTTGTGACAAAGGCTCGTAACCTGGGCAATGCAGCACTCGGCGCAAGAACAGTAGCCAGGAAGGACCACCGCTGGGGTCTGGAGCTGCGGACACAGAGAGGCCAGCTCGCCATGGGCAGACCAGCCTCAAAACGGAAGATGGCGAAAGCAAAGGGGAAAAGGTGAGTGAATAAACGAAATCAAAACTGAACTAAAAACCAAAGCGAAAAGCGACTTGAAACTGGCTTGAATATCCCCAAATACTCTAAACTTTAATTCCTTCACCCACCCACAACTAAAGATCGTCCTAACTCCAAACACCTGCCTACCATTACCATTCTACCACCCCTCCTCCAATAAATTCCTCCTTTCCCATATTCCTGCCTGCCTCTTCCCTCCCCTTTCTCTTTCTCTTCCGTGTCCCTTCCCATTTCCCAGTCCTCATCCATCTCTTTGTTTCTCTTCCATACCCTGTAGTTCCCTTCTGTTTTTTCCCCCTTCCCGAACCCTTTCCTTGCCTTACGCTCCATTGCCTTCCCTTCCAATTCTTTTCTTTCATTTCCCCCAACTCCAATCGCCCATTCTTTACCCTTTCATTTCTCTCCTTCTTACCTAACTTTCCAGCATCCCTTCCATCCCTCTACACCGTCCCATTACTTTCCACCCCTGTCCCTCACTATACTCACAGTTCCATCCCTTTCCTTCACTTCCCTTCCGTTTAACTTCCTTACCTTCTCTTTCATTTCTCTGTTCTTTCTCATTTCACATTTGACACCCTCCTTCCGCTTTTTCTTTTGCATCACTCTCCTCTTTCTGTTCCCCCATTGCACTTCTTTCTCTTTCCCATTCCTTCCTTTCCTCACTCCTTTTCTTCTTTCCCTGTTTCCTTACCATCCGCCCATGCCTATTTCTCTCCTTCATTTCCTTTACATCCCTCCATTTCTATTTAACCTCCCTCCCTTCTCTCCATTTTCTGTAACTTCCTTCACTCCGATCCTTTCATCTTATATCTTCTGTCCTCCGCTCTCTGCTTCTTTCTTTCCCTCAAGTTGCTCCACATTCCTTTCCTTGTCTCCAGTTTCCTCCATGGCCCTTTACATTCTTTGTCTCCTGTTCCCACCACCACAATTTCCATTCCTTCTCTCCTGATGCCTCCACTTTCATTTCCTTCTTACGTTTCCCTTCCTTCTCTCCAATTCCATTCTTTGCCCTAACTTTCCCTTCCTCTGCTTTTCTCTTCCTTCTTTTACCCTTTCATTTCCCTGTTCATTTACTTTACCCCCCTTTTTCTTTTCCTTCACTTCCTTTCAGTTCCTTTCTCTTCCATTCTATTTTCCTTTCCTTTCCCTTCCCTTCCTTTCCCTGATTCCCTTCCCTTTTCATCCAATCCTTTCTCATCCCTCCCCCTTCATTTCCCTTCCTTTCCTCTCCTTTCGCTTTCATTCTTTTTAGTTTCCTTTCATTCTATTCACTTAATTTCACCTTCTCTTTCCCTTCATTTCCCATCCTTTCCCATTCACTTCCTCTCCCTTCCCTTCTGTTCATTCCCTTTCTCTTTTTCCCATTCTGTTCCTTTCCCTTTCGTTCCTTTCTTTTCTCTTTTTCCTTTCCTTCCCTTTTCTATGTTTTCCTTTCCTTTCTCTTCTCTTCCCTTTTAACCTTACCTTATCCTCCTTTCCCTTTACTTTGTCTTTCCCTTCCTTTTTCTTTCACCTTCTATTCTCTTCCTTTTCTTTTCCTTCCTTTCCCTTTCTTTCTTTTCCTTCCTCTTCCCTTTCTATTCCATTCTTTTCCATCTCTTTCCATTCCCTTTGCTCTCCCATTCCCTTGCATTGGGAAACCAATATAAAGAAAATTAAAGGGAGGGATAGGAAGGGAAGAAAGGGGAAGAGAAGAGGAAGGAATGGAAAGGGAAGGGAAGAAGTAAAAAAAAAGGGAAGGGAATAGAAAAGGGAGAAAATGGAAGGGCGAAGAAGGGAAAGGAAATCGAAGGGAAGGGGGAGGCAAGGAAAAGAAGGAAAGGGAAAGAAGGAAAAGGGAAGGAGGAAGGGAAGTTAAAGGAAGGGAAGAAAAGACTCAGGAAGGAAAGGAAAGGAAAAGAAAAGAAGGGCAAAGGGAAAAGGAAAAGGAAGGGTAAGGAAAGGAAGGGTAGGGAAATCATCGGTAAGGAAAGTAACTAACTGTAAGGAACAGGAGAAGAGAAGGGAAAAGGAAGAAAGAGAAAGGATAGGGGAGAAAGAGAAAGGGAAGGGAAAGGAAAGAAAGGGGAAGGAAGAGGAAAGGGAGGGAAGGCAAAGGAAGGAAAGAGAAATACAATCCTTCCCTTCTATTCCGTTCCCTTTTTCCCTCGCTTTCCCCTTTTCCCTTTCTTTTCTCATTTCCTTCTCTTCCCTTCATTTCCCTCCCACTTCTTTTCTTTTCATTTCCTTTTGTTTCCCTTCACTTCTGTTCTTTCCCTTTTTTACTTTTCCTTCCCCTTCTTTCCCCTTCCATTCATCATTTCCTTTACCTTTGCTTCCTTTCCCTTCTTTCCCTTGCTTTTCCTTTCCCCCTCCTTTCCCTTTCCCTTTCCATCCTTTCTCTTTCCTTCCTTTACGTCTCTATCCCTTCCCATCCTCTCCTTTCTTTTCCTTGCCTTTCTCTTTCCTTCCCTTTGTTCCATTCCTCTCCACTCCATTCCATTCCCTTCCTTTCCCCTTCTTTTCTTTTCTTTTCTTTTCCCTTTCCTTTCTCCCTCCCCCACTTTGCTTACTTTTTCTTCCCTTCCTTTCCCTTTCTATCCCTTCCCATCGTTTCCCATCACTTCCTCTGCCTTCCCTTCCCTTCTCTTCCAATCCCTTCTTTTCATTTCCCTTCCCTTCTCATCTTTTCCTTTCCTTTTTTCATTCCCTTCCCTTAGGAAAGCAATGTAAGGAAAGGAAAGGTAAAGAAAAGGCAGAAAAGGCAAGGGAAGGGAAATGAAAGGAAGGGAAGGGAAGGGAAATGGAAGGGAAAGGACAGGGACGGGAAATGAAGCAGCATTAAGAGAAGAGGAAGGGAAAGATGGGATGGTGAAAGGAAAGGAAAGGAAAAGAAAAAGGAAAGGATGGAAAAGTAAAAGGGCGAATTGAAGGAAAGGATAGGGAAAGGAAGAAAAGTAGGGAAGTTATAGAATGGAAAGGAAAGAAAGAGAAAGGATATGGGAGTGAGGAAAATGGGAGAAAAGATTAGGAAATATAAGAGGAATGGACAGATGTATGACATTAAATGAATGTCATTACCACATTGCCTTTACCACGCGTCTATTACAATGCAATACCTTTACCATGCATTGCCTTTACCACACAAATCTTTACCACACATATGCCTTTAACAAGCATACCTTTATAATGAAATAGTAAGTATATATCATGTAAGTGAAACCCCTAATATATATATATCCTTATTGACCTCTAACCTCAAAACGTACCCACCGCTAAACCCTAAAAAACCCTTACCACCCAGATATCCTTACCCACCCTGAAAATGCACTTACCCATCCTAAACCCTAAAAATCCCTTTGCCACCCAAAAACCCTTACCCACCCTAAACCCTAAAACACCCTTGACACCCAAATTCCCTTACCTAAAAATACCCATGCCACCCGAAAACCCTTACCCACCCTGACCCTAAAAATACACTTGCCACCCAAATACCCTTACCCACCCTTAACCCTAACAATACCATTAGCACACAAATACCCTTACACATCCTAAACCCTAACAATACCCTTACCATCCAAATACCCTTACCCACCCTAAACCCTAAAAATACATTTGCCACCCAAAAACCCTTACCCACCCTAAACCCTAGAAATACCTTTGCTACCCAAATACCCTTACCCACCTTAAACGTTAACAATCCCTTTGCTACCCAAATACCGTTAGCCACCCAAAACTCTAAAAATACCCTTACCATCCAAATACCCTTACCCACCCTAAACCCTAAAAACACTCTTACCACCCAATACCCTATCATGTGTTCTAGTAAGACCTAGTAGGAAACGTTGCCATTTCTACAAGTACACGGATCTTTCCTAAAGTTGCCTTCACTTTTTCACATCAAGTCTTTACACATATTTGCATTCGTGACACTTGAGTTAGTTTCTTGGAAACACCGACCTTGCTTACACAAATAAACTTCGCGAGAACACTATCATACTGCCTTGGCATTATGTACAAGGCCTACATGTACGTTGTGCAAATTTGTTTGTTAATTACGTCCATATGGCGACACAGCTATCTGTAGAATACAAACAATGGCAGCCTGATCACAATCTTGGCCCAAGGCAAGGTTACCTTTTTCGATATATACACATCATTTTCCGGGTATAGTCAGAGGAGGCACTTCTGCTGACTTCGAGAGGTCTCTACATGCTGAAGCTTTTACCCAGCAGCTGACTGACATCTCCGTGAGGGGGTATCCAGTTCATGACAAAGATGTGGTCCTACATTCTTACCATCCAGGTAATGGGGTTGGATCATCCAGTAAGGGTTTCTTGGCAGAACAGACACATACACCCTAGACACGTAGGCTAGGGTTTTGCATAGTAGAAGTACGCAGAATTGTTATATTATTTCATATGCTTGCTTATATACGTTATTTCAGCACAATGGTGGAACTTTTCGTTCTGTTCTCTGTCCTGACGCTTATTATAACTTTCATTTGCTTCTGTCTATTGATCATTGCAGCACATATTTTCTATGCAAAAATCACTTGGGTACAATAAACATTGAAAATGTCCCTTTGTGTATTCTTTGAATATTTCTCTGAGCAAACAAAAGCACGAGTGTATGAGTGAAAGGTTCTAGGTCTGTCACCACGGTTCCTGAGAGAACAGGGTTGTCATGTTCAGTGGTTGCCAGAACTGTTTGCTCCCTGTATAGGTTAGGAGGCTTATGGTGGCACTGTGAGCTATCTGGTCCAAGGGACAACATACCGTGGATCGGTGCACGGAATCAGTTTGGCACAATCCCAAAGTTTATGTCGCCCACAAGCGCGCAGTTCCAACTGATTAGTGGAAACTACACGACAACCCTTACCCACAACTAAACCCTAAAAACACCCATACCACCCAAATACCCTTAAACACCCTAAACCCTAAAAATTCCCTTACCACCCAAATACCCTTACCCACCCTAAACAAAACCTAAGCACCCTATAACCTTACCCCCTAAAAACGCCCTTACCCTAATATATATATATATATATATATATATATATATATATATCAACGAACAAACTTAGTTTCTCCGCACCTCCACATCCCAGACGGGCGAACAGAGAATCCACGAACAACTGGAAATCTTTGGCATAAAGATCTTTTTATTTGCTCCTCAGAACGACGCGTTTCGGGCAACACTTGACCTTGATCTCGTTACAAAGGAAGCTGTTCGCCATGTTTAAATATACTGTGCTTTCACCCTTCGTGATATGTGAACATAGAAAACATACTAGCACTAATTCTTCATACACAGTTGGTCTGTTTTCATTTTCTCTTTTTCACTTTTTTTGCTATGCACATTCTGTATATTAGCACAACAATTTTTCAATTGGCAACATATTATTTTTTACACATTCTTATTCATTAATTCCCTTATTACCTGGCTTAATATGTTTGCGATTTAAAACCAAAATTTCTTCATATATAAATATATTTAGAATTGCGTCGTGCGATACTTTTACGCGATAATTCACCAACATAAATTGTTGCATCTATAAAAAAACATTATTAATACGATGGTAAAATCCATGTTTTCTGCCTAATGCTCGTTGGCACATTAAAAACATATATATACACAACTCCTCAATTGTTGTAAATATAACGTTATTTCTTACTGTGCAATATGGTAAAATCTATTCTTCCTGCCTAATGCTTATTCGTACAGTCAACTCATATGTGTACAATTTATTAGTAAACATAGTGTTATTCCTAACTGTGCAAACTGTGCAGGTACTCGTCGCAAATGTAATCACAACTCAAGCCATAATGCAGGGAATTGTTACCTAATGATATTCCTTCCTGTGCAAAAATGCCTATTGGTAAAGTGCTATATACTGTGCAAAGTATGCAGTACAACTGTAAAGTGCTTGATGTGCAAAAGTGCTAAATCTGGCCAACTAGACCACTTAAAGTGCAAGTGCTAAATCCTCAATAAAAAATACCATCATAAAAGCCATATCTAAAAAATTATTTTATGTATATATGTACATCTCTTGCGCGGTCCCAGATGGAATTTGGGACACGCCACTGCAGAAACAACTGTTGCATACTTTGCTATAGTCCTATCTTTATATTCCATGAATGTCAGATCAGTGTCATTCAGGGACCATACCACAATGATCTTTAAGCTCACTCATCTTTTTATAACAGAATGTGGTTTTATAAAAAATAGTGTAAGTCCTCAGTATTATTTAATCCATTGGGGAACTTACTATCTAGCTCCAAAATCATACGGGACTCCATCTGCCTTAATTTCCTTTCCCTGTCACCACCTCTTCGTAATTTTGGAACCGCTGCCACCACAAAATATTTCAAACAGTTAAGGTTGTTATCATGCATCTGTTTGAAATGGCGAGCCACCGGATAAGTAGTGTCATTATTCACGATGGCTCGTAGGAGCTGCAGAATTCGGACATGCACCTGCAGCTTGGTACTTCCCACATACCTAAGGCCGCAGGTGCATGACAAAATATACACTGCATACTCCGTTCTACAGTTGAATTTGCCCTGGATAGCAATTCTATCCGGGCTGAAAGGAGTGGTGTAATGGGTTGTATTTTCCCCGAATCTGCAGGCCCTACAGGAAGAGCATTTGGTGAAACCCAGTTTCGATTGTAGCCACATGGTGGCTTTAGACAGTTCTGGGCTGCTCTTCAAAATTTGAGTACGCATTGAGGAGCCTTTTCTGTATGTAATCACAGGTTGGGCAGGGAGCCTCGGTGCCAATACTCCATCCGTCAACACAAGTGGCCAATTATGTTTGATTATGGATCGAATCTTCCTTTCTTGTTTGTTATAGGTGGTGATAAGTCTGGGGGCATTGTTAACATCAGCACCGTTTCCTTTTTTACTATGATTGGAAAACAAAGATTCCCTTGTTCTTTCCTTCATCTTCCTTTCTGCCTCAATTAAAACTTTGTTATCATACCCTCTCTGTTTGAATCTGCTTAACGCTTCTTCTGTACACACTTTAAGATCTTCTTGTGTGCTGCAGATTCTTTTTATACGTAAAAGTTCTCCGTAGGGGATATTCTTAATCAAGTGCTGAGGATGCGCACTACTGGCGTGAAGTGTGACATTACCAGCTGTGGCTTTTCTGTGTAAGGTGGTCGCTAACCTCCCTTCTTTTACATACACTCGCACATCTAAAAATTCAATAGATCCCCTACTTATATGTGAGGTAAACTTCAAATTAGCAGTATTATCATTGATGCAATTAATAAACTCACCAGCCTGTTTCTCATCCCCATTCCATATAATCAATCAATCAATCAATCAATCAATCATGTCACTTATAAAGCGCACTACATACCCGCGAGGGTCTCAAGGCGCTGGGGGAAGAGGGGGGTGGTGCTGCTACTGATCGAAGAGCCAGGTCTTGAGGAGTCTTCTGAAGGCCAGTAGGTCTTGGGTCTGTCGGAGGTTGGTGGGGAGGGTGTTCCAGGTCTTGGCGGCGAGG
Organism: Calotriton arnoldi; assembly: GCA_963921515.1. Taxonomy (NCBI): domain Eukaryota; kingdom Metazoa; phylum Chordata; class Amphibia; order Caudata; family Salamandridae; genus Calotriton; species Calotriton arnoldi. Next base: position 1,098,669 of record CAWUFW010005565.1, read on the forward strand.
TGGGAGAAGGATCTGCCGCCGGCGGTCGTTTTCCGGATGCGGGGGACTGTGGCGAGGGCGAGGCTGGTCGAGCGGAGCTGGCGGGTGGGGGTGTAGAAGCTGAGTCGTCTGTTGAGGTAGGCTGGTCCGGAGTTGTGGAGTGCTTTGTGTGCGTGGGTGAGGAGCTTGAAGGTTATCCTCTTGTTGACAGGGAGCCAGTGCAGGTCTCTCAGGTGGGGTGTGATGTGGCTGCGTCGGGGGATGTCGAGGATAAGACGTGCAGAGGCGTTCTGGATGCGTTGCAGCCGTCTCAGGAGCTTAGCCGTCGTTCCTGCGTAGAGGGCGTTTCCGTAGTCCAGCCTGCTGGTGACGAGGGCCTGGGTGACTGTTTTTCTTGTTTCGGTGGGGATCCACTTGAAGATCCTGCGGAGCATTCGGAGGATGTTGAAGCAGGATGAGGAAACGCCGTTGACCTGCTTAGTCATGGAGAGGGTGGGGTCGAGGATGACCCCTAGGTTGCGTACGTGGTCGGTGGGTGGCGGGGCTGTTCCCAGTGATGTTGGCCACCAGGAGTCGTCCCAGGCTGAAGGGTTGGAACCAAGGATGAGGACCTCCGTCTTGTCCGAGTTCAGCTTCAGGCGGCTGGTCCTCATCCATTCGGCGACGGCCTTCATTCCTTCGTGGAGGTGGGCTTTGGCGGTGTGAGGGTCTTTGGTGAGGGAGAGGATCAGCTGGGTGTCGTCGGCGTAGGAGATGATGTTGAGGTTGTGCTGTCGGGCGACGTGGGCGAGGGGTGCCATGTAGATGTTGAACAGCGTTGGGCTGAGGGAGGAGCCTTGGGGTACGCCGCAGATGATCTTGGTGGCCTTGGATCGGAAGGGGGCGAGGCAGACGCTTTGTGTTCTGCCGGAAAGGAAGGATGTGGTCCAGTCCAGGGCCTTCTCTTGGATCCCGGCGTCGTGAAGGCGTGTTCGTAGTATGTGGTGGCAGACCGTGTCGAAGGCGGCTGATAGGTCCAGGAGGATGAGGGCTGCTGTTTCTCCGTTGTCTAGCAGGGTCCTGATGTCATCGGTGGCGGCGATGAGGGCGGTTTCGGTGCTGTGGTTGCTGCGGAAGCCGGACTGGGAAGGGTCCAGGATGTTGTTCTCCTCGAGGTAGCGGGTCAGTTGTTTGTTGACGATTTTCTCGGTGACCTTCGCGGGGAACGGGAGCAGAGAGATGGGTCGGAAGTTCTTGAGGTCCTTGGGGTCTGCCTTGGGTTTCTTGAGTAAGGTGGTGATCTCGGCGTGCTTCCAGCTTTCCGGGAAGGTTGCTGTCTCGAAGGAGATGTTGATTATTTTCCGGAGATGGGGCGCGATGGCTGTACTGGCTTTGTTGAAGATGTGGTGAGGGCACGGGTCTAGCGGTGAACCGGAGAGGATGGTGTTCATGATCTCGCTGGTGTCCTCGTCGTTGATGTTGGTCCAGGAGAGCAGGCGGTTGGTGGTTGTGGGGGCAGTGGTCTCGGTGGTTGCCGGGGCGGTCGTGGTGTTGAAGCTGTCGTGGATGTCGGCGATTTTGCGGTGGAAGAAGGTGGCCAGTGAGTCGCACAGGTCTCGCGACGGCTGGATGTCGTTGGTGTTGGAGCTGGGGTTGGAGAGTTCCTTCACGATGTTGAAGAGCTCTTTGCTGTTGTGTGCGTTGTTGTCTAGGCGGTCTTTGAGTGAGGCCCTTTTGGCGGATCTGATGAGGTGATGGTGACTGCGGGTGGCGCTCTTGTGGGCGGCGTAGCTGTCCGCTGTCCGTTCGTGGAGCCAGATCTTCTCCAGTTTTCGGCATGTTCGTTTGGAGGCCTGGAGGTCTTCGGTGATCCAGGTGGCTTTCTTGCTGGTGTGGCTGTTGGGCGGATTCTTGAGCGGGGCGAGGGTGTTGGCGCAGTTGTCGATCCACTGTCTGAGGTTGCGGGCGGCGGTGTCGGGGTCGGAGGGTTCGGCGGGTGGGCTCAGGGCGAGGGTTGTGGTTAGCTGGTCTTCCGTGACTCTGCTCCAGCAGCGGCAAGGCATTTGTTCGGTGCGGTGGTGCGTGGTGGGCTTCCTGTAGGTGAAGTGGATGCAGTGGTGGTCAGTCCAGTGGGGTTCGGAGGTGTGGTTGAAGGAGACGTGTGGGCTTGCGGAAAAGATGGAGTCTAGCGTGTGGCCGGCGGCGTGGGTGGGTGTAGTCACGAGCTGTCTGAGTCCGAGGGTGGCGAGGTTGTCGATCAGGGTGGTGGAGTTGGTGTCCTTGTTGTTCTCGAGGTGGAAGTTCAGGTCCCCGAGGAGGATGTAGTCCGTGGAGGCGATGGCGTGTGTGCTGACGAAGTCAGCGATGGAATCGCTGAACTGTGGTCGGGGTCCAGGGGGTCTGTAGATGAGGGTTCCTCTGAGGGTGGTGTTGGGATCGGTGTGGATCTGGAAGTGCATGTGTTCGGCGGTGCTGAGGGTGTCGTCGGTGTTGGTTGAGACTCTGAGGGTGTTCCTGTGGACGATGGCGATGCCTCCTCCAACTCCGTTGGTGCGGTCCCTGCGGGTGATCTTGTATCCGTCCGGGATGGCAATGGCGATGTCGGGGGCTGAAGCGGGATTCAGCCAGGTCTCCGTCAGGAATGCGACGTCTGGGGAGGTTGAGTCGAGAAGGTCCCAGAGTTCGATGGCGTGTTTGCGGGCGGAGCGGGTGTTGAGGAGGATGCATCTGAGGTAGTTGGGTTCTTTCCTGGGCAGTGGTTTGGCGGGGCGGGTGCTGGCGAAGCTGCAGTTCCGGCAGGTGAAGGGCCCTTGGGTGCGCTTCGGGGTGGCCTGGTAGCAGGCGTGATCTTTTCCGGGGTTCAGTGTATAATATAATAAAAACATCATCAATATATCTCAACCAGTATAAAACATGGTTGGTATATTGGTCCCTAAGTATGGGTTTGAGAACCTGCTCCTCCCACCAGCCTACATGCAAGCATGCATAGCTGGGGGAGAAGCAGGCTCCCATCGCCACACCTCTTTTTTGCAAGTAAACATCACTGCCAAAGGTGAAAAAGTTATTGCACAGACACCAAGCGATCAAATTTAAAAGCATTTTGTTATATATATATATATATTTGTATATGTGTGTGTATGTATATATACACACACACACACTTCGTGGTAAAGACTTTCATGGTAAAGGCAATGTGTGGTAATGGACACGTGGTAAATGCACTGTGTGCTAAAGACCGCTTTGTAAAGGAAGTTTTCTGAAGGGGACAAATGAAGAAGGAGAGAAAGATAAAGGGATGACATCCAATGAATTATAATGAAAATTGATGTAAAGGAAGGAAATGAAATGGATGAAAATAAAAGGAGAGAAGAAAAGGTGAGGACAGAAATTGAAGGGAATCAAATTGGGGAGACATGGGAAGGGGTGAGTGGGAAAGGGAAGACAAGGGAAGGGAGGGCTAGGGAAGGCCAGGGGAAAGAGAGGAGGGGAGGGGAAGTGAGGAGAGGGGAGGAGAGTGCATTAAAGGGAAAGTAATACATGCAAAAGGAACAGAAAGGAAAATAAAGGTAACATGGATAGGGAGGGGAAGGAGAGGACAGAGGAAGAAATAGATGGAAGGGAAAGAAGAGAAGGCAAGAAAAGGGAAGGGAAGGGGTGAGAAGGAATGGAAAGGAGGGAAATGACAGGAAAGGGTGGCAGGGAAAATAAAGTGAAATGAAGGAAAAATAAGAGAAGGAAGGAGGAGGGAAGGAAATGGAGGACTCAATTAAAGGAAATGAGAAAGATAATGAGGCAAGAAAATTCAAGGATTTAAAGAGGGATGGATAAGGGGGGGTTGAACTGTGAAGGTTAGAATGAGAGGATAGGAAAGACAAGGGTAGAACATTGAATGAAGGTATAAGGAAAGGAAGAAAATGAGAGAAAAGGGAGGTGGAGAAAGGGAAATTGGAGCGAACAAAAGGATAGGAGAAAAGGTATAAAAAGAGTATGAGAAGGAAAGGTTAGTAGATGGGAGAGTCGTGAAGGAAGACAAGATGACAAAAGAATATTGAGTAAAGGGGTGTGAAGTGAAAGATAAGAAGTGGAAAGAAAAATGGATAGGCAGTGATGGGAGAAGGAGGAGACGAATGAGAAAGGGGGGCAGTAAGGGGGTGGAGGAGGGTAAAAGAAAGGGAAAAAGGTTGAAGGAATATGAGTGTAAAAATGTAAATGTAAGTCCGTTTTTATATAGCGCAGCTACTCATCCTTACGGGTCTCAAGGCGCTGGGGGCCGGAGTGGAAATTAAGTGAGCTATTGCCCAGAGTCACATGGTGCTGAGCTGAGCTGCCGCCGGAGATCGAACCGTGAACCCTGTGCTCCGAAGTCAGCTGCCCTGGCCGCTGCACCACACCTCCAGTGGAAAAGGACAAACGAGATAGGAAGTGGGAGGGAGTGTTTTAAAGGGACCAGTTGACAGGACAGGACACATGAAAGAAAGAAAGGAGCAGTTATGGAAGGAAATTGAAGTTGAAAGAGATGGGAATGGTAAACTATGAGGGGAGTGGAAGGAAGGGGGAAGAAGAGCTGGTGCTGGAAGTACAGAGGACACCAAGGGATGTGTTTGGGGAGCAGAGTGGAGGAAATGTAAGGAATAAGAGAAAAAAATGAAAAGGAGGAAGAAAGGAAAAAATTAAAAATGGAAGGGAGGTTAGGGTAAGGGAAGAGATTACATGAAATTTATTCGAAGGTTGTTAGAATGCTGATGGATTTAGAGCGTTTTGAGTTGGGACTATCCTGAGTAGTGGAGGAGATAAATAAATGAAGGGCTATGGTATTTGGGAATTTTCAAGTCAGTTTCAAGCGTGTTTCAGGTTTATTCTCAGTTTGGTTTTCAGCTCAATTGTTATGGTTTATTCACTCACCTTTGTCCACCTGCCCCTCACTCACGATCTTTTTCTTTTTGGGCGAAGTCTACCCACTGGGGGCGGGGCCTCTCAGTGTCTTCAGCTCCAGCCTCCAGCAGTGATCCTTCCTGTCTAGCGTCCATGCGAGAAATGCTGGAGCTTCCGTGTTACAAGCTGTTTATAGAAAGGATGCGTCACAAAGGATCCTTTCAGGTGTGTCACTATGACATCACGAACATGTGGGTGATACCATGTGTTTCTGCCAGTGCTTAATTTGTAAAATAATAAGTGACAGGGCCGAGACCACTGCAGCTTGCACCACACATTGCCACTGTCATCGCTGCCAAAACAACTACTAACCATCTCTCTCGCCTGCAAGTGCAACAGTTCAGATTATTCCAGATTCCCAAAGCTAAAGGAATGGCTGGGGAGGCAAGTATTAGTAATTTTTAAGGTATATTGTTTTCATAAACAACCGTTGTTGTGCTAATCTCTAAATTAGATGAGCAGCGACACCATGTGGCAGACTATCATAAGTGCTGAATTGACAACAAAGTGCTGGTGCCCAGCACCGGAAACCAATTAAGTGCCGGTGGCAAGCACCAGAAACCACTGGCTCAAATTAAGCACTGGTTTGTGCGCTGTAGGGTCAAGCACTGCAAGGCATGGGTATGAAGAACCTGTCTCTTGGCAGGATTTACGATTAGGTTGCTAAAGCGGATCCAACCGTGAACCTACAAACAAGACCCCGTGCTACCTCACATGATTCTACCTCAACAATGATCTGTTTCTCTCTGATCCGGTGGCGGCCTCCCCTGTGCTGGTTCCCTTTTCTTCGTGAGCTGTGGGCTTGGTGACGTCACGCAGAAGTGCCTATGACATCACCATTGTTCTCTTCACAGAGTTCTGATTCTAGTGCTGCTGTGAAAGGATTAAGGCTTTTAAAACAATTTTAAAATGTATATTTCCCAGTTTAAAATAAATGCTGTATTTATTCACCATTGTGCTAGTCCCGACAATATCTCTGCAAGGAGCCCTCAAAGTCTGTATAAAGAATTTGCACTGTCCACATCCATAACTGTATATGACCTGCTCCTCGCCGCTAGCAATAATGCCCAATAATTTCCCTCATTCCTTCTTTCTGAAATTGATAATATCTCGGGTGCCCCAAGCTCGGGAAATATAAATAAGAAAGCTCCCGAAACATGCCAAAATAATCAATTGTACATAGGAGTGGGTCCAGAAGTGTGAGTCATGAGTCTCACCTCTAGAGACCTGCAGATCCTATCCGCGCCATGTTGGTAGCCTCCTCAAATCATTGATGCAGGTGAAGATTGGGACAGAGAACAGGAAAAGAGACAAAGAGGCATATTTATCAACGTTTTGAGTCGCCCTTGCAAGGGGGCGCAAGGGGGACGCAAAACCTAGATGAGATTTATCAAGCCACGCAAGGCCATCCTGCATTACCCTGTGTGGCTTGGTAAATCTGGAGTTATGCAAAGCAGTGCAAGTTGCTGCCTTGCGTTACTCTGCCCCAGGGAGGCGTTCCATGGGTGGGGCATGGGTGTTCCCAGGCATGTGATGGAGCAAGGACTCACAATGAGACTTGCTCGTAAGCAATCTTCTCACAGTATTAATTAATTTGTACTAAAACTTTGTAATGTCATTATTAATAATGTGCAAACACTACATTTTTTATCCGAGAGACGCTTGCCTATGTGTTTTCACTAATAAGTAATCCTTGTCTAATGCAAAATGGCCGCTAAAAGCGCGGCAACTCAACTGCGCATGTGTCAGCCATATCACGTGGTATGACGTCTTTCTTTGCTTGGAGGGAAACTTTTGCTTCTGCGCAGTATATGCTAAAATGGCTGCTCAATGTTCTCACATACTAAAGCCTTCGCGTTGCTGCAATTAATAATGTGGTATTCTAACGCTACTAATGCGGGATAGATTTTATAATTAAATGGGAATAGAGTAGAAGTAGGGGGTATACAGTGAAAACATTTATTTTTGATTTTAATATGTTTCTTCTTTGATTTCTATTAGTTCGTAAATTGGGCCTGGGTTAACTGAACAGCAGCTCAAGAGCCATGGGACCTGCGCATGCGCTCTGAAACTAACAAGACAAAGCGATGAAGTCAACTTGGAAGATGTCCAAGGACATGACCCGCTGATCACCTTCACCGTACATCTGAGATGTCCAAAATTTGATACATATTGTATACACTTTGTATTGAAAATTGTCGTGAGACGGGTGGGAAATAAAGCAAATGTATTAATTGTGAGGGGCGGTATTTTAAAACAATGGGCTTAAAGAAATTGAACTAAATTGTCATGGTGTGAGGATCAACCCCTGTCCCTGTCCAATCAGAAGTAGTGGGCCCATAATTTTGAAACATTAATGGGAGGTACCTGGGTGTAGAAGGGTATAATAGATATAGAATTAGCTAATTAGCTAGCATTAGGGTGCACAGAGACTAGGCACTTAGAATCAGATGCTGACACAGACGAGAGCTGATCGATTGCAGACTGAACCGCTGTCCAACGAGATCCTGAGGTGGGGGCGGCGGATTCCAATAGAAAGAAGATACGGAGGAACCGAGGAGGAACGAAGTGTCAGAGAGGGGAACGACACAGGCGTCATTGGTAGAGAGGTCATCTATCCTGTCCTGAACCTGGTCCGGAGGTCTTGGTCTTCATCCTTTCTTGGGGACCCTCTTCCAACTCCTTGGCCAAGGGGTTTGGTTTTCACACCTTTAGGTAACTATAAATGCGTAATCTAGTTTGTACTGCTGTCTCTATCTTCTCCTTTCCGAGGGACCGTCATTTGTGATTAATAGGTGATTATATAGTATGCTTCCTCCTTGATATGCGATTAAGTATTATGTGGATTGTAATTTACTCTGCTAAAGAATTTAGATAAACATTTTAAAACTTCCTGAGTCAGTGGTTATTTCAGGTGTTAATGAAAATTATGTTTTGTATATTCTCATTTTATCCCCAATTGTCAAAGGTCCATTGGTAAGTCATTACTCTTCAATCAGGAAAGGTAATTGGTAGCAGGGATTTGATAAAGAGTACAACTGATTCCCCCCCAGCGGTGATTGCTAGTTAGTGTGAATGAATGGGCCCAGGTGAGTATTCAGTGTATGAATGCTTGTTGCTAGTAACCCGCTGGATCAGTTTTCTGGTTATCAGAGGATGGTTTTACTTTGTTAATTGGGTAATGAGAATTTTATTTTTATGAACTAACATCCGTTTGTTTAAAAGTTTTGTTTTATGTTGTCTAGAATCCCCGGGGAATTTGAATAGCGGATGGTAAGTGGAAGCCATACTGCAGTGAGGTTATCTGTCAGGCAGAAATAGTACTGAAAAGTTAAGCAGGGCTATCAGTACTTGTTAGGGACTCTGTGCGTGTGAGTGACAACAAGGGAATACGCTGGTGAAAAATTTGATGTTATATCACCTAGAAAGGGTAACATTGAAGGAGTAGCAGGTATTTCCGAAGCTTATATGAAGAGTAAACGGAAGGGTTTTTACTCGTAGTGTATGTTAGTAAACGGAAGGGTTTTACTAAGAAGTGAGAGAAATCTATCTTTTCCAATTTAGAGAAACTGGCACGATAGCGAATGTTTTATGTTGTTACTGAATTTTAATAAGAAGCGTTGAAAGTTTTGCGTACGATTTTTGTAAAGGGAGGGTCAGCTGTCGGAGTAAAGGCTGACGCCACAAACGCCACGCTGGGATTGGTCGTCACAGCGGGCGTGGAGCGAGCTTGTAAAGGAGGGGTCGGTAGTCAGGAGTAATACTGACGTCATAGGTGCCGCGCTGGGATTGGTTGGAACAGCGAGGGACAGAGAAGCGCAGATTGTAAAGGAGGGGTCGTCAGACAGACGTCACAGAAAAGCCGTGCTAGGATTGGCCCCGAGACAAATGTTAGCTGGAATTTGATTGGTTGTCAGCATAGAAGTCAAAATCTTAGTGGACAGTGTAGATTATATGTGGAAACGCGATCCGACGTTAATAGGAACACGTCCAGACAGGAGATTCCTAGGTTTTGCCGAATATAATTCAATAAACAGATATTTACCCAAAATGTATGGAGAAAAGAGAAAAATGTCATTTTTACAAAAGATTAAAAACTATTTTAAGAAGGATAAGCCAATCAAAACTAGGGAAGGAATTATCATTCCACCAGCAATTACGCCTGCCTCATTCATGATGATGGAGAGGGGTTATCATACTTGCATATGGTTAGAAAATTGGATAGAATATACAAAAGATGACGGAATATTAGCTTTCCCAGAGAATGGTACTTTCAATGGGAGAATTCTTCAAAATTTAAGAATAAGGATGAATGAATTAGAACCCAGACCAAGATTAACGCAATACGAAGCCCTAGAAGAATGGGAAACAGAGGCATTTGAACGTGATAGACCCAGAAGCAATAGGGGTTATAGGGGATTTTTCCCTAGACACCAAAATGAGACACGAGAAAGTCAGATGAAACAGTGGAGACGAGCGATGCTTACCGAGGGTTTGTATCCAGTATTCATGGCAGATGAGCCATTAGGGAGCAAATGCAAAGAAAAGACAAAACACATGACAGGGTTTGGAGAATCCGAAGATGAATTTATGGAAGAAATATTAAAGAACCCTCCACCATATCAAGAAGGGTTGGGTGGTTGTTCCCCAAGTGCACCAATTTTGAGAACACCATTGGTACCTCAAGTACTGCATAATCCACCAGTTAATAGGGTACTTCAGGATAAGGAAAGAGAGGCTGTAGACAGAAACAGAGCAGAATTGATACAGAAAATAACACAGTTGAATGTACATCCTGATTCCCTGACCATACCTGTAACCATTGGTCCCGTGGTCCCTTTATATGGTGACAAACTAAATTGTCCGAAACCTCTAGTTATGCCTACACCTGTGGATATTCCTAAACATGAAGCTGTAATAATTGATGATCATATCAGTGATTGTGAATCTATGATTTCACTAATGGATTTACCTATTCGAGACTCCGTAAATAGCACCCCCAGAAGAGTCACACCTGGTTGCTCAAAGGATGTGAATATAATAACATCTTCAGGAACTAAAAGTGCAACAGTAGTAACTCCAGAAGACTTAGAAAGATGGGCACAAGGAATAGACAGACAAAGTTCACCCCCAAAGATTTTGGACATTTATAAATTAAAAGTCGAGTTAGAAGAAATGATAGCAGGCAATGTAGGAGTAGATCGTTTAAATACCTACAGTGAAGAAGAACTATTGTTCGTATGTAGGAGCATAACAAGAAATGTAAAGATATTCCATGAAAAGTTAACGGATTTGGCCTCAGAAATGGGAATTGAAATAAGAAAGTCAAAAGTACTACAGAAACCATATAGAGCAGACTTTACTGACAAAGATTTAGAAAATATGAATACATCTGGTAGGAAATTACAAGTGAAAGAATTAATGTCAGTATTACAGAAATGGGGAGAACTGGATAAATGGAAAACTAGATGGACAAAGAAAAAGGAAGAGGCACGTTTCAGTAGAACGAATTCCGAATATTTACTGAAGGAAACAGGAAAAGTAGGACAGATGTACCCGATGCGGGAGGTTCCAGGAGGAGGTTATGTTCATGTCCCATGGAGCAGGCAAGACATTTTGTCATTTACAAATGATTTTCCAAAATTGAGAGAAAAACCAATTGAATGGTACAAGCAGGTTGAGAGGTTTGTGAAGGTTTCAAAGGTTTTGTTAAAGGACCTGGATGGTTTGTGTGACATAGTGGTACCTGCCGATTTATGGACAGACTGTAAAATTACAATCGACTGGCCTAGTGAAGAGTATCCTAGAGATCCAAAGACAGGTGCCCCATCAAATGATGTGATGAAAAAGTATCACCAGGTAATAACTTATTTGAAAGGGAAAATACCACCAAAAGAAACAGATTGGGTGAAAATAGACAGGACTACCCAAGAGGCAAGTGAATCGGTACATGCCTACTACGAACGTCTATTACAGGTGTTCAAACAGTACAGTGGTTTCGAAGATATAGGCAATAAAAATATGAGTCAGTTTGTCTATCGATTTGTTTATGGTCTAAAACCAGAGATTTATCAGATGATTAAACAACACATGTTATGTTGGCAGGGAAATCCTATTGATGAAATTTTAAAATATGCTAAATATTGTGGAGATGACATTGAAGATAGGCACAAGAAACTACAAGAAAAAGTGATGTGGGCTCAAGTAAAAATGGCTGAGCGACAAGGAATTAATTTGGATAATCCAACAGAAAGTCAGGGAAAAGAATCTGGAACGAATGGTGACACAGGAAATGGTGGAAAAGTGAGAGGAAGAATGAGTAGAGAAGAGGCTAAAAAGAAATTTCCTTGTCATGGATGCGGAAAGTTGGGACATTGGAAGAATGAATGTAAAAAGATTCAAAATAATAATGGCCCAAATCATAATTTAAATCCACAGACGCAGAATGACTCACAGCAGGGGGTAGATCCTCAGAGTCAGTTGCCACCTGCCCCTATACAGGGTAATGTAAGCAGAGCAAAGCACGGTACAGACGTCGGATATCAAGGAGGAAGTGGTAAGAATGAATATGTAACTTCACAGTTTCTTTTACAGGATGATTTTAATCCATATAATTATCAATGATGGTGCCTAGAAGAGGGGGAGAAGGAGTGCGTACTTGGCGCATCCTTGCCGGTAGATCAGTCAGGTCCATATGTTGAAGGCAAAGTAAAAGGTAATGATATCACTTTTCTTTTGGACACTGGTGCTACCCGTTCTACTGTGAGAACAACAGACATCCCAGACCTCCCTCTCTCTGGAGAAGCTATCCAAGTTGTAGGTGTAGCAAATCAAAAGATCAGAACACCCCTTACTGAGCCCATGGAAGTAAGAATAGGAAACTTCCGAGAAATGCACCAATTTGTGGTGTGTGATTCCAGTCCAGTAAATTTACTGGGCAGAGATTTACTGTGCAAAATGAATTGCACTATTTTTTGCACACCGGATGGTGTTGCAATACAGACCCCGGATGAAGATCATGTTTATAAGTTCATGATAGCCAAGCAAGGTACGGAAGTAGATGAGATGTTCTCCTTGATAACCAAAGATGAATTACCAGAAGAATTAAGAACTACAGTGAGCTCTAAGGTATGGGATTTTACTGGGAAAGAAGTAGGACTTATGGCAAAAATAAACCCAGTGAAGATCACTGTAAAAGAAGGCGCAATTTTCCCAAATATCAGACAGTACAAAATGAGTGCAGAAGTAAAAGCAGGAGTTACTGAGGAAATTGGCAGAATGGTGAAACAAGGCATATTAAAAGAAGTTCTGAGCAGTCCTTGTAGTTCGCCAATTATGGGTTTGAAAAAGCCTAGTGGAAAATATAGGATCGTTCAGGATTTGCGGAAAATTAATAAAATTGTGGTACCTTGTTGTCCTATAGTACCAAATCCTGCAGTGATCCTATACCAGATACCATGGGATGCAGAATGGTTTACTGTGATTGATCTGTGCCAAGCATTTTTCTCAATACCATTGCATCCAGATAGCCAATATCTGTTTTCGTTTAAATTCAAAAACCATGTTTATGTGTGGAATCGTGTTCCTCAAGGGTACACAGAAAGTCCCTCCATTTTTAATCAAATACTGAAAAAGTGTCTAGAAAAATTAGTACTGCCCAGGAACTCAGTCTTGGTGCAGTACATAGACGACTTGTTGGTCGCATCTAGAACACATGATGATTGTGTCGCAGATTCAATTGCATTACTCAACCATTTGGCTGAGGAAGGACACAAAGTGTCACCTGAGAAGTTACTATTTTGTACAACAGCAGTTAAATATTTGGGACACCAAATTGAAAGAGGGAAAAGAAGAATAACGTCTGAAAGAATAAAAATAATTAAGCAAATGAAAATGCCAGTAACACAAAGAGAAGTGAGAATGTTTCTTGGAATAGTAGGATACTGTCGACAATGGATTATAGGGTTTTCACTACTAGCAAAGCCTTTAATTCAGCTAACCAAAAAGAAAGCAAAAGATCCAGTTGAATGGGATGATGAAAGTGCCGGTGCATTTGTAAAATTAAGAAATGCTTTGTGTGAGGCACCTGCCCTGGGCATGCCTGACTATACAAAAGAATTCACACTGTTTTGCTATGAAAGAGAAAATTGTGCACTTTCAGTGCTAACCCAAAGACATGGACTAGACAGGCGTCCTATAGCATATTTTTCTGCTACATTGGACCCAGTGGCTGCAGCATTGCCAGGCTGTCTAAAATCAGTTGCTGCTACCTGTATGAGCATTGAACAAAGTGAGTCAATAGTAATGGGATATCCTGTTAAAGTGTTTGTCCCACATGCAGTTGTGATCCTGTTGACAAGAACTAGAACTCAGCATCTCACACCTAGTCGGATGACAAGATATGAGCGAATAATTCTAGGAGCTGAAAATGTGACAATAGCTAGGTGCACAGTTGTAAATCCTGCTACATTATTGCCAGATCCATATTGTGAAGAAGTTAAGGACGATCCAGAACATGACTGTTTACAGGTCACAGAGTTGTGTACCAAACCGCGTCCTGACATACAGGAAATGCCCCTGAAGAACCCAGATAGGGAGCTGTTTGTGGACGGCTCATGCCTAAGGCATGAGGATGGCAAATTGAGTGCAGCCTATGCTGTATGTGAACTTTCTGGAATAGTCAAAGCATCCTATTTACCAGGAGTCAAATCTGCACAAGTAGCTGAATTAATTGCTTTGATCAAAGCCTCCAAAATTGGGAAAAATTTTAAAATAACCATATTTACGGACAGTCAATATGGGTACGGGGTTGTGCATGATTTTGGCCAACTGTGGATGCAGAGGGATTTCATGACTTCTTCAGGATCCCCAATCAAAAATGTGCAGTTTGTAAAGGAATTATTGGAGGCAATACAATCACCAAAAGAATTGGCAGTGGTGAAATGTGCCGCACACCAGTCAGGAGATGACTGGGTGGTAGCCGGTAACAGATACGCAGACCAAATTGCTCAACATTGTGCCAGAAACAGATTGGCAGTAAACAGAAAAGTCGAAAGGATGGGAATCAGCTGCCAACTTATGCTATGTTCAACACCTGAAACATGGAATGATGTGAAACGATTGCAAGATGATGCTGAGGAGAGTGAAAGAGATGTTTGGATAAAAATAGGGTATAGACGAAGAACAGATGATGACGTATGGATTTATTCAGATGGCAGACCAGTCATGCTTGATTGCCTGATTTCACAAATGGCCAGAATGTATCACGGAGACACACATGTAGGGAGAGATGCCATGATTAGACTTTTCAGACAAAGTTGGTACAATCCAAAGTTTAGGGCTGCAGCAGAGAGTCTTTGCCAGAGGTGTTTAACTTGCCAAATGAATAATCCAGGAAGGAGAACAGTAATTGGTTTGGGAAAAATTGGAAAGGCCGAGGGTCCCTTAGTAAGATTGCAGTTAGATTTCATTCAGTTACCACCATGTAAAGGACTGAAATATGTACTTGTCATAGTGTGTCTGTTTTCAAGGTGGGTGGAGGCTTACCCTACCAGGAGGAATGACAGCATAACAGTTGCAAAACTGTTGTTACGAGAACTCATTCCACGGTTCGGTTTCCCAGTAACCTTGGAATCAGATAGAGGAGTCACTTCAATAACGATGTAATTCGAATAATCTGTGAAGCATTTAAAATTGAACAAAAATTGCACTGTGCGTACCACCCAGAGGCTTCTGGAGTGGTTGAACAAATGAATGGCACAATAAAAACAAGATTGTCAAAGATGTGTGCCTCTACATCGTTAGATTGGCCAGATGCATTGCCTCTTGTCTTAATGGGACTCAGAAGCATTCCTGATAGAAATACAGGATTGAGTCCACATGAAATCATCATGGAAAGAGCAATGAGACAAGCCCATGTACCTGGAAATAAACTGCTGATCATAACTGATGATATGGTTCCAGATTATTGCAAGGCATTGGCTGACCTCGTGCGTTCTGTCTCTCACCAGGTTGGAGAAGACGCAGTTTCCAGGCAGCCTGAACAAGAGCATGATCTGAACCCCGGAGACTGGGTGGTAGTGAAGCATCACACCAGAGAAACGTGTTTATCACCCAGGTGGGGCGAACCTTGTCAGGTTATATTGGTTACAAACACAGCAGTGAAATGTGCAGGATTGCCTAATTGGATTCATGTAAGCCACACCAAAAGGGTGCCAGCTCCTGAAGGAAAAGATCCTCAGTCAGCATCAATAGCTGAGGAAGCTGAAGGTTGGCCAGCTGAAGAATCCCAAGTGATAGATTCGGGAGAAGCTGAAGAAGAACAACCGAGCACAAGTCAGGACTGGATACCAGTGGTTGATATACCAGAAGTTTTCATCAAAACAAGAAGTAGAGCTAGATTTGAGGAAATTAGTGAGGACCAGATAGGTGAAGAAGAAGCAGCTCAGGATAGGGAGAATGAAACAATAAGAGAACCTGAGCAGGCCCAGATAGGGAAAGGAAATTGGGCTCAAATTGACAACGAAACAACAAAATTTGAGCAGGGACAGACAGGTTCAGAAGAACGCGGTCAGGCTGCAGAAGTACAAAGTGCAATAAGCCCTGATCAGAACCAGTTAGAACAAGAAAAACACGTTCAGGGAGAAGAAAACCAAGAAAACATTGAGCAAGAAAGCATCAAGCACGAAAACGTCAATCCTGAACAGGGTCAGTTAGTAGAAACTCACACTCAGGCAACTGAAGAAATAACAATAAGACCCGAACAAGAACAGATAGAAGAGAAAACTGAAATCGAGGAAAATCAATTTGTGCCACACCTTGAAAATAAAAGAATTTTTGGAAAAGACTCGGAAGGTGAAAATACTGTGCAAACAAAGAAAGTCAGGAAAGGTGACCAGTGGCCTAGTGTCATTAAAAGAGTAAAATACCATATAGAAACACGAAGTGAAGATCCAGAACAAGTAAATGAAGTAACAAGCTTTTCTGGACAAACAAGTGGGACTGGAAAACGAAAAAGCAAAAGATTGAAACTTGTGAACAATAAGTTTAAAGGTCCTGATTGGACTTATATAATCCTTGAAGACTACGAAAGTTCAGAGTCAAGTGAAAGTGGTGACGAAAGAATAAGTGCAGAATTGACTTTTGAAAAAGAAGTGAAACCACCTTGATAAATTAAAGTCTTGAAAGAAAAAGGAAAAAAAGAAGAAAAATCTTCTTTTGTCAAAAATGGCTGACAACAGAGTTTCTGGGAGACCGAAACGGAAATGTTGTAAAAGATGCTGTGCTATATGCATATGTAGTCTGGTAGTGGTACTTATAGTGTGGTTAGTTGTGATAGTAGCAATTCCTTGCCTTATGATAATGGACAAAAAGATTAACAACTAAACAAAGGGAAGGATAGATAACTTGAAAGGTGATAGAGTAAAAATAAAAGCAGAAGATGAACCAGAGTTTCATCACGTAGTAACAGATAATGATACTAGTTTAAATGTTTTTACTAAATTATTGTTTCAGTACGTAGATACAATGGAAATTAGTGACTGTTATGTCTGTATGAAGTTACCTGAATCAGTAGCAGAAGGTTTAACATATCATTATTTGCCTTTAACTTATGGCATATCATGTAGTGTACTAACTAGTTTATTTTATAGAACAGGGAAACTTCAGTATTATTATTCAAATGTAGATGTGATATTTTCAGAGGTTCCTATTAGAAAGAATCTTAACCCAGTGCTTAGTAGTCAAGATGCACAATTTATGGGAGAATTTTTCTTAACAATGAAGTCGATAGACATAACACATGCACATAGAAGCAATCTAACATGTTCATTACGTGAGGAAGAAAAGATATTTTTGAACTTGGTTGAGAATAGAAGACAGAATTTCCAAAGGAAAGCGTTTGAGCATAAAGCTCATCTTCCACCTTGGGCTGAGAAAGAGGGTATTTACACACCTGGAAAAGCTCAAGCTGCTATGGCTCTGGATTTTGTAAAGACAGGGAAAATTTGTCTTCATAGGTTAAAGACTGATTATAACAATATTTTCATCGCTACCAGTGAATGTGAACAAAATTTCTTAATTCTTGGAGGTTGGGGACTAAAAGGAGGAACAGATTCAGTTTTTCCTGGAATTTATTATGTGTGTGGGAATAAGGCTTACTTTAGGCTTCCTGCACGGTGGTATGGAAGTTGTTATTTTGGAATAGTTTTTCCAAAGGTATACCACGTAAAAAGAAACACTGGGAGCAATGAAAATAATAGTGAATTAACACGTAGTAAAAGAGCTAGTTTTTCAGAAATTGTAGGGGATATATTTGGTGCATTGATACCTTCAGTGGGAGTAATTCTGAACTCAAGGAGAATATGTAAATTGTCTACAGTGGTTGATCGTTTATCAACGGATACTGCTGGAGGATTTCTAATGATTAATGCGGAAATGGTTGCGATTAGATCTATGGTTATGCAAAATCGACTTGCTCTTGATATAATATTAGCAAAAGAGGGCGGAGTCTGTAAATTGTTGAAAACGAAACATTGTTGCACGTATATTCCTGACAAAAGTGCAGAAATCGGAACGTATATAAAGAATATAACAAAACTTGAGAATGAACTGAAACCACTGGAAATTGATAATGTATGGGAAAGATTGACAAATAGCATTGCGTCAATTGGTACCTGGTTTACTAATGTAGGAAAAGGACTTATAGGTCAAATATTAGTACCCTTAGTAGGGATAGCAATAATAGTATTGTCAATAATGATATGGTGCAAATGTTGTAAAAAGAACGAAACATATAGAGTGACAGGAAAAGGCAAGAAACGGAAATTTGATGAAATTGAATTAGAAGATCTGAAAAGTGAAATATACAAGAAACTGAAAGGAGAGGATAAGAATAGACAATGTAAAAATGAAAGTGTGACAGAAATATGCTAGAAGTTGGCATCTGGTTGTGGGTAATTTTGATGGCTCAGAAACAGCCATCAGAGAGGGGATTGATGGAGCAAGGACTCACAATGAGACTTGCTCGTAAGCAATCTTCTCACAGTATTAATTAATTTGTACTAAAACCTTGTAATGTCATTATTAATAATGTGCAAACACTACATTTTTTATCCGAGAGGACGCTTGCCTATGTGTTTTCACTAATAAATAATCCTTGTCTAATCCAAAATGGCCGCTAAAAGCGCGGGAACTCAACTGCGCATGTGTCAACCATATCACGTGGTATGACGTCTTTCTTTGCTTGGAGGGAAACTTTTGCTTCTGCGCAGTATATGCTAAAATGGCTGCTCAATGTTCTCACATGCTAAAGCCTTCGCGTTGCTGCAATTAATAATGTGGTATTCTAACGCTACTAATGCGGGATAGATTTTATAATTAAATGGGAATAGAGTAGAAGTAGGGGGTATACAGTGAAAACATTTATTTTTGATTTTAATATGTTTCTTCTTTGATTTCTATTAGTTCGTAAATTGGGCCTGGGTTAACTGAACAGCAGCTCAAGAGCCATGGGACCTGCGCATGCGCTCTGAAACTAACAAGACAAAGCGATGAAGTCAACTTGGAAGATGTCCAAGGACATGACCCGCTGATCACCTTCACCGTACATCTGAGATGTCCAAAATTTGATACATATTGTATACACTTTGTATTGAAAATTGTCGTGAGACGGGTGGGAAATAAAGCAAATGTATTAATTGTGAGGGGCGGTATTTTAAAACAATGGGCTTAAAGAAATTGAACTAAATTGTCATGGTGTGAGGATCAACCCCCTGTCCCTGTCCAATCAGAAGTAGTGGGCCCATAATTTGGAAACATTGATGGGAGGTACCTGGGTGTAGAAGGGTATAATAGATATCGAATTAGCTAATTAGCTAGCATTAGGGTGCACAGAGACTAGGCACTTAGAATCAGATGCTGACACAGACGAGAGCTGATCGATTGCAGACTGAACCGCTGTCCAAAGAGATCCTGAGGTGGGGGCGGCGGATTCCAATAGAAAGAAGACGCGGAAGAACCGAGGAGGAACGAAGTGTCAGAGAGGGGAACGACGCAGGCGTCGTTGGTAGAGAGGTCATCTATCCTGTCCTGAACCTGGTCCGGAGGTCTTGGTCTTCATCCTTTCTTGGGGACCCTCTTCCAACTCCTTGGCCAAGGGGTTTGGTTTTCACACCTTTAGGTAACTATAAATGCGTAATCTAGTTTGTACTGCTGTCTCTATCTTCTCCTTTCCGAGGGACCGTCATTTGTGATTAATAGGTGATTATATAGTAAGCTTCCTCCTTGATATGCGATTAAGTATAATGTGGATTGTAATTTACTCTGCTAAAGAATTTAGATAAACATTTTAAAACTTCCTGAGTCAGTGATTATTTCAGGTGTTAATGAAAATTATGTTTTGTACATTCTCATTTTATCCCCAATTGTCAAAGGTCCATTGGTAAGTCATTACTCTTCAATCAGGAAAGGTAATTGGTAGCAGGGATTTGATAAAGAGTACAACTGATTCCCCCCAGCGGTGATTGCTAGTTAGTGTGAATGAATGGGCCCAGGTGAGTATTCAGTGTATGAATGCTTGTTGCTAGTAACCCGCTGGATCACATGCACCTATGGATTCTGGTGCATTCCCAGATTTACCCACTCTGGTAAACCTTGGAATGCATCAGAATGCTACACCTCCCCAGGTGAGGCGTAACGAGGAGAAATATCCTTATTTCACCTTGCAGAATGGTGTAAGGGTGCCTGCACTGGCGCTAGGCAGCAGTTTGTGCGCCAGCGAGGCAGAGAGCAGGATTGCGCCGTATAATACGGCAGATTCCTGCCCTCTACCTTTCATGCACGACAGCATGGTGGCTGCTGCGTTGTGTGAAATGTTGATAAACACGGCCCAAAATCTGAACTGATTTCGTCTCGCCTTCTGCGGATCTGAGGTGCAGAGGATGTCACATGTATGCTGTGGTAGGGCCAGGCTCTTGAGTGGTTCTTGACTCAAAAGAACAGTCCAGGCAGAAATGTGAAACTGGGTGCAGACGGCATGACCTCTAGGGGGGGTGGGGGGATAAGATCACAAAGACGCTGCACAGAGAGACAGGGGAGATAGCTACAGACACAGAGAAAATTGATGGAGGTACAAAGAAGCTCACAGGAGGCGCAGGAGAAGTAGCAGAAATCAGAGGAACTACAGCAGGGGAGGGAGAGAGCACTAGAAGTGCAGGGGAGCTCCATTGAGTACAGGACATGACAGAATGTGCATTGGAGTCACAAGACTTTCTACTAACACAGGGGATAAATAAATTGGAGACAGGGGCGTAACATAGGCCCCTGCAGTCCCTACGGCGCAGTAGGCCCCAAACAGGAGGGCCCCCCAAACCTTGAGGGGGCCCCCATTCTGCCCAATGCCAATTAATATCAGTGAGATATGGGATACTCGGGCCCTTCTTTACCTTATGCGGCTATGCCTCTATTCAGAGGGCCCCATCATTTTGCGATAGGCCACTGAGTAGAGACATGAGAGACAGGAGAAAAGTGGACGAGATCATCTGAGGCACAGGGCATGTTCAGGAAGGAAGCACATAGCAGATATCTGGAGGCAGAGGAAAGGGCTGGAGGTACACGAGGAAACAGGAAAAATCTGCAGGGGCATAAGGAAACTGCGGGACAAACTGGTTGAGCTGCAGGCAGGGCTGGCTGAGGGTTTGGTGGGGTCCATTTCAGAGAAGGAAGTGGGGCTCTCCCTCTGTAAAATCCAGGGTGAAACACTTTTGAACCCAAAATTAAATTTTAGTTGAGGTCGTCAGGTTTAAGTAAAAACAATCTCCTCCAGCGATATCTGGAACACCAAGGTTTAAATTTGCAGATATACATCAAGTTGTGAGTCCTGTCTGTTTCACATTTATGATAAAATCTTGGAATACTTAGTTGGAGTGTGTAAAGTAAGGGTTGGTGGCAAACTCCGCTCCGACAGCGGAGTTTGCGGAGTTTTGCCAACTCCGCGCTCCACTAGGAGCACAAAGTTGGCAATAAAACGCAGATTCCGCCATGTGGAGGAGTTTGCCCCTGCCACCCACCCCTAAAAGCAACCAAGCTCTGCCCCTGCCTGAGTCTACCTTCCCTGGATCTCGGCATGGCGTTCTCTGTGCCCGGGCTGCCTCCTCGGTGCAGTATTCTTCTTCTCCTCCAGTCCTGGGCTGTGAAACCCCTTCGCTGCTGGACTCAGGACTGCGCATGCTTGCGCATGCGCAGTCCTTGCGAGTCCTGTAGCGAAGGGGCTTCACATCCCAGGACTGAAGAAGAATCCTGCACGGAGGCAGCCCGGAGTCAGGAAGGAGTGGACACCAGGATCACTGCCACGGGTGACGGGCCGCCAGCAGAGGTAATCTGAGGTCTGCGTGTAGGGCAGAGAGGAGTGGAATTCCACTGAGTTTTTAGACAACTCCGCAGAATTCCACGTAGAGCCACTCCACCAACTCCGTCCACCCTTAGTGTGAAGTGCAATCCGCTGCTATAGTACGGGTGTCCAGCGTAGGACCAGAAGGGCTGGATCTCTGTGAAATTGTCAAGATATTCACTGCCTATGCAGACATGCTAACATGAACATCCAAAGGGTCTAGGATGAATCTGGACCTCCTGGGCCTACCCCGTGCTAAAGGTATCCCTATCCACACCTGCTGCATATAGCACTAAAGATTGTTCTAAATATTGTCTGCTAGTTTTTCAATCTTCTTATACATCTCAATACCTTATTGCTCTGGTGTCAGCTACACTCAGTATAGAGTTCTATAAGAGTGTCCAATATAAGGCCAGGATGGCCAGATCCATGTCACATTATCAGGATAACCACGTCACTTAAATGTGCATTCAGTGGATCGAAATGGGGCTAATTTGCATTGTACTTGTCCTGAAAATCTGGCACAGATTCTGTCCTCCTTGACCTTCGTTGAGCATCTCTGTTCTAAATGCACTCTCTTGCACCCTCTGCTCAGTTTTATCTAGTGAATAGAAGCACACATATTGCTTGTAAATAGAGAAACGCACACAGTGTACCATACTGTATGCCAAAGGTGGGGATGAGGGATGTGATAAGCTCCTGCCATAGTTAAGGGGCACTAAGCAGCATTAATGTGCCACTTTATGTTTGCAGATTTGGGTACGATTTTGAAGGAAAGCTTGAACAACCATTGATAATGGCATTTCATTTTGAGAATAAATCGAGATATTTTTTTTTGTCTTGCAACAAATAATGTCGAGTTGGTGGGTGTTTATTTCATTACTGCGTAATTTGTAAAATGTGACACATGCACACAGCACTTGAAGGTATTCATAACAGCAAACAAATCTGCCTTTATAACTGGCTTTCTTCCAATACCCATGAACCCCAGAGCACCGCTCAGACAATTTCCACCATTCCAACGGGTGAAATATGCAATTCTTTTCCTCATTTCTCTTCCCTGCCTTGTGCCATCCTGCCCTAAGCAATCAGGCTCTGCCTTAAAAGAGGCAAGTGATGTTATAATGTCTTGTTTTATGGAATTATATAGACTTTCATACCCCTGGTTGGGTTGCAAAGTGCTTAAATTTCCATTGTTCTCCTGGGTGCTCTTTTCCGACTGCTGGGCTGAAACATATTGCTGGTTGTATTTTGACCTATGTGCAAGATATTGTGTGAGGTGCTTGAGGTTTGGAGACTTGCTCTAACCATGGTGCGGCGGCGTTGCAGCACTAGCCATAAGGTGTTAAAGAATAGTTTAAGATTAGATTCATCTGTTTATGCAAATATATAGTGTAGCTGTTATACATGCGGTAAGAGGCTTTTTTTTTTTAGAGTTCAAGATCGTTGCAAATTATTCCTGCTCTTGCAGGCAGAGAGTTGCATAATTTAGCTGTTTGGACTAAGAAGTTTATTTAGGTGCAGACTTTGTTACAAGAAGGGATAGGTAGGAGTGGAGCTATCTGAAATGATGAAATCTGATTTGACTATAGGCTTGTTGCCCCAGATTTACAAAAACTTTGCATCAGGTTTGTGTTACTTTTTTAACACAGGACCGATGCAAAATCTTCTAGTGGGATTTACAAGCCAACGCAAATCACGAGCGGCGTTGGTTCGCAACCCAAAGTAACGCAATGCACTACCTAGTGTTACTTCTTCAGGGAGGCATTCCATGTATGTTACATGGGTGTTCCCGGGCATCTAACCATGGGTTGTGACACAAATTCATATTTACAAAGACTTATGGACATTGATTTATGTCAAAATCCTCTGCCCGCCTGAGACTGGAGTTTTGAGGAGAAATATTTTCATTTCTGCTTGTTTTTTCCATTTTGCTTGTGCGATGCATTCTGCAGCGCTCATACAAAGAGGAAATAGCCTCAAAGGATAGTTTTTGTGTAGGAAGGGACCCCTTCTTCGACAAAAACTATCCTGAGCAAAGCGCAGACACCCTTGTCCTATGGCGCAATGGTGCTTGTTTTGGCGTAAGGAATAGTTTAAGATTAGCTTCATTTGTTTATGCAGGTTTATAGTATAGCTGTTACCAGTGGTGGCTGATGCACTTTGAAACTGTTGGGGCATAAGTCACGGCCTCAAACGGCATTTTGCGAACGAGCCGAAGGAACGAGCCCACATTCTCTAAGAGAGGTAAAGGAGTTCTCCCCCCGAGACAATGTAAACATAAATGTGTCCAAACGGTGCATTTTGCTGCATAATTTTCAAACTGGCAAAGTAGCTTTTGTCAGCCAATCTGAAAGGGTACTGATAGAATATTCAAAAGCACAGTGTGGCAATGAAGCCTGTTTGTTTTGTCTACAAGCCAGTGGTACTTGGGCAGACCACGTAGCCGAGCTGCACGCAAAAAATTCAAATAATGGTTAAAATTACATGAAAAAATGGAAGAATCGGTGTGCACTTGTTTACCCTTTTTATGTATTCAAATGAAGCCTGTCTCATCCCTGTGGTGTTTGTGGTGACTGCACACTCTTTTCCCAGAGACTTATGAAAAACGGAATCAAACAATAATTTCATATCATAACTTCCCCAAAACAATGGCTTCAAACTCACAAGTAGTTGAAATAATCTATGAACTGCCACTTGACAGGGCCTGCAATCGTTTTTCAAAATTTCTAAAGCCTCTCCTTTTTAATTTTCCCTTCCTGTTTTTCCACATTTGTTAGCAGTCATACAATGATAGCCAGTTTCATTAGTAGGCGCAAGATGGAACACTAAAAAGATGCCACACTCTCAGGCCTTGGATAGCAGGTCTATTTCCCAGATTAGAAATATGTAACACACTATGACAAACGAGGATCCCTGGTTACAGTAGTTAAAAATAGAAAAGCCTTTAATAGCAGTTATAACTAATGACAGCAAGGTCGCAAAAAGCTTCAATACATATTTTAAAGTATTAATCATCAAATAACTGACAATAGCAGCAATTTCAACCAAGTTAGAAATGCCCTAAGGTTTTTCAGAACAAAATCTAGTGGGTTCTCAAACACTAACTTTACATACCAGTATGAAACATTTTACAACGAGGTAGTTATGCCTCAAATATCAGAAGTTTAATGTCTAATAGCAACACTGCACGTTCCTAAACACAAATACATACGACACAGGCAACCGCAAAGGAAACTTTCCTTGCACGCAGAATGGGTCACGAAGAGCAGTGGAAGTACAAGCTTAGGAAAGTAAACAGTTTTTCCAAATAATAAACAAGTGTGCATTGCATACTGCATTTATTTCTTTAAACAGGTGCCTGAAATTCTTTATAAGAAGCAATGCAACTCTATGCTAGTAAATCATGGATTTTCAATACTGCTCATGGAGCAGCGTAATTTTGACTCCACCCCTACACGTCACAATTACATAACATAAACGTGCACTTAGCACTTGTTTTGTATGCCCTAACAATATTAATGTGAAGTCTTGCTCTTGACATCATTATTGAAGTACATTCACTGTAGGATTAGAGAATTCATATCACTCTGTGTCTTAATTCATTAAATAATATTTACTGTTTAGATGATTGAATAAACCATCCTCACTTTATTAAAATTAATACAAGTTAAAGACAACAATGATTTATGTAAGGTGTGGACTAATGTTTCATATATTTCATTTAAATGTAGTTCTTAGTCATACTTACACACACGTATTCAAGATTTTACTATATGCCACATGTAATATGAATCTAATGTACTGATGTTTTACATTCATTTATGTTTGAAAGTGCACACACATTTTGAATGTGCACCACTGATTTAATTCTTTAAAGTTGTCCTGACTAGGCCTCTGTTTCTTCTGCATAAAATACTATTTTCCATTTTCTGCTCGCATGTCTTTTTCCTTGTAGGTACAGTCACATGGGTTTGTTAGTTTGGGAAAAGATACAGCACTGTACTAGCAGGAGAGAGAACCTGAGATAAAGGCCTTGACAAGGAACATGGAGAGCCAAAGTGTCAACTGAAAGTGTCCATTTAGTAATGTAAAGAGGAGTCAAAGGGACTCAAGGACAATACCATTTCCATGTTCGGCCTGGGGGAAAGCGCTGATATTTCAGCTTAAAAGGTGAGACTGGAAAGGACAATTGAGCCCCTGATGATGCGAACAGATTGGGGATGCTTTGGAGGATTTGGTGGAAATAACTGATGTTCACACTAGACGAGGACAGACCACTTTCCTTTGGACTCCGAGAGGTTTATACCTCTATGCTTATCCCTTTGACTCTTTGCTAAGTGTAGCTTAGGCTAACACGTATTCCCTTGTCCCAAGAAAACTCTTGACTGAGCTTCTGAAATGCTGAACCCTTCCCTTCCTTCCCGTCTCACCACACAAGTTTCTATTTTCGCGTTTCATGAATTTATGAGAACACTTTAGACTATTTAACCATTTTCTTAGTTTGGACTATAACTTAAATGTTTTTTGATTTTACTCATGTGTAGAAGAGAGAACCAGAAACTCTTCTCTGCACAGGAAATCTTGCTATTGATCTTTTGTATTGCTGTGACTGAACTACTGGTTAGCCGTATAGTGGTTCGCCAAAACTTCTTTAGGAGGTTGGGTTTCCAGGTTGTTATTCTGTATCTTCACAGCATGGCGCTGCAATTTGTATATCTTGACTTGACTTCTAACTTGTAATAAACCTTCTTAACTATAGTCACTGATTCCTTGGCCTTATTGTGTAGCCAAATGGATTTAGAGAATGCTAACTCCCTTCACTTTTCAGGCGGTGAAGAAAATGCCCATCAGAGGACAATTGGTAAAAGGGTGGCCCAGAACGCTGAACCACTCATCTCAAAGTGCTTGGTCCGAGATCCAAAAGCACATGTTACACCTGTAGGAAAGTGCCCCTTTTTGACACGGTGACACCCACGTTTTGCCTGGTATTTGATGCAATTTTGACTGAACCGCACTGGGTTATTGCCAACCAGGCCCCCAGTGCTAGTGCCCTTTTCTTAAAACAAGGTAACTGTTAAATTCTTTCCCAATTGGCAAGACCTTTAGTGCTTCGGTAAGGCCCCACTAAATGGTACCCCTGGTACCTAGGGCATGAGTACTAACGAAGGTCCCTAAGGGCTGCAGCATGCAGTGTGCCACCCTAAGGGACCCAACACCAATCTCATGCAGACTGCAATTGCAGGCTGCATGAAATGGTGCAAACAAATGTGAAAACACAACACGGAACACACCCTGTGTGCCAGGCCCACAGACACTGTATGCAATATATGTAAGCCACCTCTACAGAAGGCCTTATAGCCTTAAGGCAGGGTGCATTGCATTACATATGGGGATATATCTACAGGAGCAGATATGCCGTTGTGCTGTTTAGTTCAATTGATAGATAGTGCAAGGGAACAGAGAAGCCATCATAAGTATATGTACTGTGCACTGGTCATTACGAGTTCCCCAGCTACATGATGGCTTCACTGAAACACAAGATGTTTGGTATCAAACACCTTGTCTTAATAAATTCATACTGATGCCAGTAGTGGACTTAGGATATGCACCCAGAGGGTACCTTAGCCTCTTAGTGTGCTGGCTGACAGGTATCGTCCGGCCTGCCACCACAGACATGTTTCTGACCCCCTTCCTAGACAGTGTAGGAGTGTTCTTCCCATTTTAATAATCACTCTCGGTCACTTCCGTTTTTATATGTCTTCATTTATTCTTAGCAAGACAGTTATTTCAATGTCCAATGAAGCCTACAGACTCGTGGAGGGATTGAACCCATGGACATAGATGTACACAGAACTGTGACGTTAATTTAACAAAGAAAATGATATTAATCTGCAGAATTAAGCCTTGAAGAAGCCACAGGCTTAACAGCCCAAAGGGGCGAAACATGTGTTGGCTGTTCTGCAGCTTCATTGTACATGAAATAACTGTCTTGCTAAGAATAAATGGAGGCATATAAAAACGGAAGTGACCAGGAGTGATTATTAAAATGGGAAGAACACTCCTACACTGTCTTGAAAAGAAACACAAGCGGGGTATTAAGGGTCTACACCCCGCTGGAGTGAACTCCCGTCATAAAGAAGGGATCTGAAACGGCAGACAGAGGGTGTCGGACCCTTTAATGATGTGTGTGTTTCTGACCCCCTGCAGATGAGAGCCCACGCTCTCTGAGGCCAGAAACAATGCCTGCTCCGGAGGAAGGTGTTTACACCTCCTCAAGCAGTATGGCTAGTGATTTAGCCCATTAAGGCCAGTTGCTTCAAAGCCCCTGCCACCTTTGATATGTGACCCCGGCTTCCCTCAGACCTTGGAGATGCCACCTCCTTCCCTGAAGCTCATTTGGCACCAGGACAGGTGGGAAAATTAGCTAGTCAGGAGGCGTGTTCACTCTCAGGCTAGTTACACCCCTATGGTGGGCTTCCCGAAGTGAACACAGAAAGAAGGGTTCCACCATCTTGATTTTAATGAAATGTGGAACTCTGCAACAGGGTTGTGCCCACTACCCAGAGAAAGAGGTCATATAGGGTCTACTACCCTTCATTCCCCTTAACTACCCGATATTCAGTATTTAGGAGGCCCCCTGAAACCAGGAACGCAGATTCACCTCACAAAAGAAGAAGGACAAAGAAGAGCCGAAGAAGTGAGAACAGTGGACTACTGGAGGACTTTGGCACCAAACCCTGCCTGTCTGCTCCTGTCCTGAAAATCGCAACAACCTGACTCGTCCTGCAGCCATGCATCCTCCAAAAGCCTTGGAGGGCCACCAGCACTTCACCAAGCCATTATCTCCCTTGAAGTGGAGGAGCCACTTCCCTGCAGCCTGCGGCTCTTATGACCTTGAACTCCTAACACCTTAAGTTTTAAAGGGGACCCCCAAAATACAATTGCAACTACCTCTATGCAGTATGTTTTTTTCTCCATAGGAAAGCATTACCGTGGAAAAACGCATTTGTGTGACATTTTTTCTTAACTGTGGAAATTGATAACTCGAAAAGTACTTACCCAGTTAAGAAGTTCTTGGTGTTAAAAAATATAAAAATACCTCTTATTTTTCTAAAATTGGTCTTGAGTTTGTGTGTTCAACAAGTACTTCATACTACCTTATGATAAGCCTAAAGTGCTCGCCCACACTACCACAAAACAGAGCATTTGGGATTATTTATTTAAGCCCTGTAAGCCAAGGAGGGTCATCTGGACTCTATATAGTGGACCTCATTTTTGTACACTACATAAAAGGCCAACTTCCTACATCAGTGGATCAGCGTTGGGGTACAAGACTTTGCATTTGCTGATACCACTTGGTCAAAAGGTGATTCCACGAAGAAACCCACACTTGACTTTAGTTAAAAAACAGTTTAGCAAAATTTTCCAAATTCGTTTTGTTCCAAATTTCTAATCTCAACTTTTAGGGCTTGCTGTTAAGTCCCCCAGTCCATTGTATTAGAAAATTAAAAGGTGTACTAGTAGTTAGGCCTTAAAAGTCTGTTGACATTTTTGTCGAATTTCTAAAAAGGTCCCAACTACAATAAACATGTCAACCTCAGAGAAGAGAGTCGAGGAACTCAACCTGAACCCTTACCTGCAACTTAGTTTGAAGCAGCTTAAGGACCTCTGCAAGGCTTGCAAAATTGCAACTGGGTCTAGACCAACCAAAGCATACCTCCAGGAGTGTTTTGCTGAGTCTGATAGAGTCCAGGCAAGAGAAGAAGACACTGACAACATTGATGATGTCCATGTCAGTGAAGAGGAGACTGCTAACAGTGCTCATGGTGATGACTCCCCTTTCAATACCCCAAACGAAAAGGATAACAGTAGAAACCTTGCCCCTAAAACTGTACCTGGGGGTAGGCTTGGCCACTCCAGGCCCAAAGAAGAACTAGCGCATCCAGACCAGGAGCTGGAGAAACCAGCCAAACAGAGGCCCTGGAGGCAAAAATCCTGGCCATAGAGAAAGAAAGGGCCGAGATGGGTCTAGCCCTCATGAATGGTGGCAGCAACAAGATAAATAGAGATAGAGAGAAAACTTTAAATCTAAAAATCCCCAATGGGGTTGTCCCCAAATATGTTGAGGGTGATGATATCACAAAATGGTTTACAGCCTTTGAGAGGGCTTGCAAAATGAGAAAGCTTGACCAAAAGTATTGGGGCTCTCTACTATGGGAGCTTTACTAAGGCAAGTGCAGGGATAGTTTCTAACCGAATGGTGGTTTATGATAAGGTGATGGCACTCTTGGGGAAGTCCACAATCTAACTCTTCATAGAAAACATCAATACATAGCGGTGCCTAAGGGTGGAGAGAACGATCTCTCTCTCCAATATGTAGCCTAAGCCCACCCAACAGTACTACTGAGTTCCCCAGCACACACTTTTTACAATCCACTTGTGAAAAAAGGTACACATAAGTTCATGTCCTCTTCTTTTATTTTTCTTCTCTGTAACGTTTCTCTGATCCCAGCCGACACGTGTTTCGTCGCATCTTTCGTGACTTCTTCAGGGTTAATGTCTTGGTTTATGTAGCTATTTATCTGCTAATAATTCCAACCCGGACGGGTATATTCTTCCTCTACAGTCCGTACTTCAGTCTAAAGTATTCCCGTAATGTAGGTAAATCTAGTCCTCGTTTTTATGGGTCAATAAATGCCTTCTTCTAAAGTCTGTTGGTATCTCATCGCAACAATACTCGCCTGATCACGGAACTTGGCGTACTCGTAGGTCCTGGGAAGTCTCAATACAGGGGATATGACCAGAAATTTGGAAGAGTGAGAGATAAAGCGATTGAATCAGGGGCGAGTATTGTTGCGATGAGATACTGACAGACTTTAGAAGAAGGCATTTATTGACCTTTAAAAATGAGGACTAGATTTACCTACATTACGGGAATACTTTAGACTGAAGTACGGACTATAGAGGAAGAATATACCCGTCCGGGTTGGAATTATCACCAGATAAATAACTAAATAAACCAAGACATTAGCCCTGAAGAAGTCGCGAAAGATGCAACGAAACACGTGTCGGTTGGGATCAGAGAAAAGTTACACAGAAGAAAAATAAAAGAAGAGAACATGAACTTATGTGTACATTTTTTCACAAGTGGATTGTAAAAAGCGTGTGCTGGGGAACTTAGTAGTACAAGTGCAGGGATAGGCTCCTGACACTTAATGAAGAAGTTGATGATTCCTATGATGTCATGAAGGATACTCTGATTGAGGGCTTTGGACTCACCACTGAGGAGTACAGGATTAGATTCAGGGATACTCATAAAACCTTGAGTTAGTACTGGATTGATTTTGTTGACTTCAGTCAAAACACTACGTGGTAGGTTAAAAGGAAGTAAGGTGCAAGACTATGATGGGCTTCATAATTTTCTTATGAAACAGCATCTGTTAAGTAACTGTCCTTCTGAAAAATTGCAACCATACTTGGTGGACCTAGGTTTGGTCTTTCCCCAGGAGTTGGGGAAGAAGGCTGACCATTTGGTCAAGACTAGGGTGTCCAAAACGTCTCATGGTAGAGATGACCAAAAGAAAGGGATTGCTATTCCCAAAGAAAAAGGTAAAGAGTCTCTTAAAGCTCCCCAAAAGCCTGTCCAGGAAGGTGGGCCCAGATACACTTCACAAACAAAAGATGGGTACCAGGGTAAGAACTGGGATCCCAAAAAGACTTGGTGTTTCAATTGTAAGGCCAATGGACACCGAACTCAGGACTCTTCCTGTTCCAAAAACGCTTCCACTAGTGCATCTCCAGTTACCACTGGGGTGGTGAGTCTCCAGATGGAATCCTTGGTGTGCCCTGACCAGATCAGAGAGCATGCTGAAGTTACCCTAAACTCACAGCTACCCTGTTGTCTGGCCCAGTAACCTGGAGAAATACTGACAACAGCCACATATCAATGGGGTTAGAGTAGAAGCACTGAGAGAGGTGCAAGTATCACCATCATGACTGAAAACTGAAATACCCAGAGCAGTATTTGGCTGGACAAACTTATCCAGTCACCAATGCTGATAACCACATTAAAGTTCATCCCATGGCTATGGTGTCCTTAGAGTGGGGAGGGGTTACTGGCCAAAAGAAGGTGATAGTGTCCTCTACAATTCCTGTTGAATATCTGCTAGGGAAGGATATGGAGACCTCAGCATGGGCTGAGGTAGAGCTAAGATCCCATGCCCCCATGATGGGAATACCTGAATGGGTGTGTATACAAACAAGAGCACAGAGCAAAGCCCAGGGTGAAAAAGAAGAATTGGAGCCTGAAATAATGCCCCAATCCTCCAAGAGGAAACGCAAGAAGCTCGGGAAACCAACTTCAGAACAGCCACTAGGTCAGGTCCTCTCCTCAGGGAGAAGACTTGTCAGTCTTAGAGGGAACTGAGCCCCAGGAACTTGGGCCTTACACAGCAGAGCTCCAAGTCCCAGGGGGGGCCTTTAGGGAAGAGCTGTGCCAGGGACAGAAAACTTGTCCCACTCTTGAGAGCCTGAGACAGCAAGCTACTGCACAGGAAAAGGGAGATTTCATGGCTCCCACAGGACCTATTGGGAGGAAGGGCTCCTGTATACTGAGGCCAGAGATCACAAACCTGGTGCCACTAGGAGAGTGGTAGCGCCTCAGCATTACAGATAGTTTTGATCCCAATTGCCCATGACACTCCCTTTGATGGGCATCTTAGCCAGGCAAAGACTTGGAGTTGGCAAGTCATCCACCCCTACTGGCCAAACATGTCCCAGAAGTGAAGGGGTTTTGTAACTCCTGTGTTACCTGTCAAGCCAGTGGCCAGAGAGGTAACCACCCAAAGGCCCCCTTAATTCCACTTCCAGTGGTTGGTGTTCCCTTTGTAAGGGTAGGGATTGATATAGTTGGTTCCCTTGACCCCCCCAACAGCATCAGGAAACAGATTTATACTGGTGGTAGTGGATCATGCCAGAAGGTATCCTGAAGCAATTCTCCTTGCCAGGACCCTCATCCGTATATTTACTAGAGTGGGCTTCCCTATGGAGGTGGTGTCATACAATAACTTCATGTCTGGCTACCTGAAAGTCATGTGGGCTGAGTGTGGGGTGACATACAAGTTAACCATCCACTATCACTCACAAACCAATGGTCTAGTTGAGAGATTCAACAAGACCATGAAAGGTATGATCATGGGACTCCCTGAAAAACTTTGAAGGAGATGGGATGTCCTTTTGCCATGCCTGCTTTTCACATGCAGAAAGGTGCCACAGAAGGGAAAGGGATTTAGTCTCTTTGAACTTCAGTTTGGTCATGTGTGTCTAGTGAAGGAAGATTGGGAGAGATCTCTAAGAGCCCATGCTTGATATTGTGGACTATGTGCTTGGCCTACATTCAAGGATGGCTGAGTACATGGGTAAAGCAACCAAAAACCTTGATGCAAACCAAGAGCTCCAGAAGCTCTGGTGTGGCCAAAGGGCTGAACTTGTGGATTTACAACCAGGGCAGAAGATATGGGTTTTGGAGCCTGTGGCTTCTAGGGCCCTCCAGGACAAATTGAGCAGTTCTTACCCTATCCTTGTCAGGGGCTGTCCGGGGACTATGGCTGGAACACAGTCGGGGACTTGGGCAAGGACTGGCGACTGGGTAGAAAACGTATGCAGAAAGAGGAGTACAGCGCTGCCCAGGATCATATAGGAAATCAGAGGAGAAAAGGGATCCAAAGGGGAAGCCTGCATAAAGGAACAAGATGGCTAAGACTCAGAAACGACAGGCACTCATGAGGTGATTTAGCATTCAGAATAACTACACCCAGGACGAATGTGCAAGACGTATATGAAATAACATTAACAATTTATTTTTATTTTTATTATTTTTATTTTTGTGTTTTATAGAGCGCGAACTTGACCCGTTAGGGTATCAGAGCGCTTTACAGGAAACATAGAAATGTACAATAGGCTTGGAATCACAATAATATACAAAAGGTAAAAGAGGGCAGGGTGCAGGATATATGAAAGATGGTGGACACGAATGTACGGTTTGCGTTTTATAGTTGCTCGAAACGAGTCCCCAGGTTTCTAGGAGAGGTGACTAGTTAATCCGAGGGGAGGCGCTAGTCAGGAGTTAATCAGAGTCTCTGTGCTGGTTGGAGGCAACATTTAAACGAGGAATTTACCCATAAGGAAGGTTTTGGCCTCCTTTTTGAAGCGTGTCAGTGAAGGGATTCTTCTGATGGTGGGCGGGAGAGAGTTCCATATTCTCGGAGCGGCCCCAGAGAAAGCCCGATTGTACGTTTTTTTCTTCCGGAAGCAATAAAGGGAGTGTGGGGTAAAGCACTCAGGAGCTCCACACAGTAAGACTGAAGCTCAGTAGGTTCCTCACCCACAATTGCTGTTACAGATACTGACTGCAAATAACCACATAAAGGATATGCATGCAAAGGCAGGGTCTGTGGAGCTTATACCTATTGTGATGTTATAAATGTAACTCAAACACAATACTCACAGTGAACAAGAAACACCACCTAGGTTGTCAGCTGTGCCCACGGATCCTGGCGATCAAACAGGAACACGCAAGGCACTAACAGCAAGGGGGCAGAACTAAATTTAAGCACAATAGAGAAGGAGCTAGAAAGGAGGAGTGCTTAACAGGGAAGGAAGGAAATCACAGAGCACACTTGGCAGAAAGCAAGTAACAAACATACAAGGTAATAGAATCTTCTCCCCTGCTACCTGAGCTCTGGTGGCCAACAGAGTTAAACCCCCAGCCGATCCCAGTAGATTCAGCTAGAAATCTGGGGTTCAAATTTGATACAGACCTCTCCTGCAAGGCCCAGATTTGTCAAGTCTCCTCATCTTGCTTCTAAAAGCTGAGAGCCCTGCGGCGTTTCCTTCATCTCCTGCCAATTGATTGCAGGAAGACAGTGGTCCACGCATTGGTCACGTCCCAGCTAGACTACTCCAATAGTCTCTATATTGGACTACCAGCGAATCTGATCTGCAGGCTGAAAATAATTAAAAATGCTGCGGCCAGACTTATTAGGAAACTGTTGTTCCGCCACCACATATCCCCCCATCTGCGGAGCCTCCACTGGCTGCCTATCAAAAGGAGGATTGAGTATAAAGCGCTCACCATCGCCTACAGAGCCACAAGAGATTGGGGCCCGGGCTTCTTGAAACAAAGACTCCAAAACTATCATCAAGACAGGGTTCTGAGATCTAATCACCTGAAACTGCTCAGGATTCCTCGCTTCTCTAAGGCCAGGATAGGCGTCTGAGCTTTCTCTGTGAGAACTGCGTCACTTTGGAATTCCATGCCTATCCATCTTCGTATGATAGAGTCAGAATTGGCATTTAGGAAAGTGCTGAAAACCTGGCTCTTTAGCCTCCCGTACTTCTCCCCCCTTTTTCCTCATTGTGATTCTGCATTTAGCACCGGGACACCTCCGTTGGAGGTAGCCGTGTGCTCTATAAACGTCATTTATTATTATTATTACTAAGCAAGACAGCAGGAAAAGAAAGACAGTAAACTAGCAACTGGAACCAAGGAAATGGGAAGAAAAGCAGGGACTGGAAAAGGATATACAGAAGGGGAGTCTACAAGGGTATACTAGAATAGTGCTGGTTCAGGAATCAAGAAAACAAAGTAGCACTGAAGGCAGTGCTGGAGCAGGAACTAGAATTGAGCAAAAGCTCTGGGGTCAAGGTAGCACTGCAGGCAGAGCTAGCTCAGGAACAAGGGAAACTGCTGCAGCTCAGGAACAAGGAATGCTAAGGCTCAGGAGTCATGGTAGCTCTGCAGGCAGTGCTAATTCAGGAACAAGGAAAACAGCAACAGCTCAGGAACAAGGAATAACTAAAGCTCAGGAAACACTGGAAACAAGGATATCAAAACATCAGGAAACAAAGGCCGGTCTCACCTGTACACAGCTATATTGACCAAACCCTGGACTGAAGGGAGCTGGGGCTTAAAAGAGCTCACAGTAATCACATGCATCAAGTGTGAGCAGGCTAGCAGCAGCCAGCCACAGGTGAGCTGAATTCCTCTACCCATCCTTGGCCTGCAGGGGTTGAGATGAAGCAGTGAGCAGGGAATTCTAGGTAATGGAGTTTCAGGCATGAGCAGGCTGGCTTCCACAAAACCCGGTATGGATTATGAATGGATGGCCATTTCTAAGTAGAGTCCAAATGGCTGGAAGTCTGTATGTACATGAAGGGGAGGGCCTGGAAGCTTATTAGAACACTGGAAAGTCACACTATGCGCACCTCTGGTGGTGGGCCAAGAGTGCAGGGAGCGAATCGTGATAATCCTTGATTGGAAAGGTGAGGTCAACTACTTGGTTGATCTAGGCACTTACAGGTACCCTCACAGGGTCATTCATGTAAACCACCTGAAGCCTTTCTATGACAGGGCTGACGTGACCATGCTAATGGTCACTGATAAGGATCAGGAAGAAGAGAGTAAACCTCTTCCTGACCTCCTCTCCAACAGTCCTAAAGATGGGTCGGTTGAAAGAGTTATCTTCTCAGACATCCTCTCTGCCTACCAGCAAGCTGACTGCAGACAAGTTCTGAGGCAGTGTGCTGGGCTCTTTTCCCTAACCCCCTGGTCAGACAACTTGATGTACCCATTTTGTGGACACTGGAGACAGTACACCTGTCAAAAACAAAATATACAATCTGACCAAGTTAAGGAAAGCATCAGAGCTGAAGTCAGCAAGATGCGGGATTGGGGTGATTGAGCCCTCTGAAAGTCCCTGGGCTAGCCCATTTGTCTTGGTCCCCTAGCCTCATTCCAAGGGTGGTAAACCAGAGCTGAGGTTTTGTGTGGACTATAGGGGTCTCAGTGATGTCACCAAGACAGATGTACACCTTATCACAAGGGCTGATTAATTAATTTACAGGTTGGGAGCAGCCAAATGTTTCAGTACTTTTGATTTGACATCAAGGTACTGGCTGATTGGGCTGACCCCAGGGGCAAAAGAGAAATCAGCATTCTCAACCCCAGATTGGCATTACCAGTTCACTGTTATGCCTTTTGGATTAAAGAATGCCCCTGCCACATTCCAAAGGTTGGTGAATAAAGTCCTTGCTGGGTTGGAGCCTTTTAGTGCAGCATATCTTGATGTGATGATATTGCTGTCTATAACTCTACTTGTCAGGATCACATGATTCAACGTCGTAAGGTCCTTGATGCTTTGCAGAGTGCAGGTCTCACTATCAAGGCAAGTAAATTCCAGGGATCAATTGTATACTTGGGTCACCTTGTAGGTGGAGGCCAAGTTCAACCCTTAAAGCCCAAGATCCAAACAATAGTGGACTGGGTAGGTCCAACATCCCAAACTCAAGTCAGAGCATTCCTTGGCTTGACTGGGTACCACATGAGGCTTGTGAAGGGTTATGGCACCACTCACAGAAGTGACCTCCAAGAAGCAACCAAAGCAGGTAAACTGAACAGTGAGCTGTCAAAAGGCTTTTGACACTCTGAGGGAGGCAATGTGCTCAGCACCCATTCTCAAAACTCCAGATTATTCTTAGAAGTTCATAGTGCATACTGATGCCTCTGAATATGAATAGAAGTTGTCCTATCCCAGACCAACGATGATGGCCATGACCAACCTGTTGCTTTTATTAGCAGGAGGTTGCTCCCCAGAGAACAGTGTTGGAGTGCCATTTGAGAGGGATGTTTTTGCTGTGGTTCGGTCCCTGAAGAAGCTGAGACCATACCTGTTTGGTACTCACTTCCTTGTACAAACTGATCACAGGCCTTTCAGATAGCTGGTGCAAATGAAAGGTGGAAACCCCAAACTGTTGAGGGGGCCCATCTCCCTACATGGAATGGACTTTACGATAGAGCACAGACTTGGGACTAACCATGCCAATGCAGAGGGCCTTTACAGGTTTTTCCACTTAGAAGATGAAGACTTAGGTTATGCAAAAGATTTGTAAGTCTTTATTTCGATCAGTGATCATAAAAGACACATTACATGTACAGTAACATAGTGTATACATTGTTCGTTATCATCTAATTACACTCTAACAATCTTAAAATATTAACATCATGGTCAGAGAAGGACCGCTATCGTGTATTTGTCTTATGCAAAAGATCAATGGGAACTAGCTAAGAGGTAGAAGCTCCATGTTTATGTCTTGGGGAATAAAAACATTTGTTTTTTATGAAGACCCTCACCCACCAACCTAGTTGGTGGCATGCTTCATCATCGGGTCCCACCCAAGGCGCCGAGTGCACCTCGGGTGTGCTTCAACGCCTGATTACAGCGGAGCGGGTTGTGTGCAGTGAGTGTGCAGTGACAGTGAAAAGGGTGTGAGTTAAAAACTGTCCGAAGGGTCCCTGGTATGTAGAAATTTAATGGTTGGGCCCTTGGCAGTGTTAAAACAAGGTGGATATTAGTGGAGATAAACTATGTCTCCAATATCCAGTGCGGTCTACATGTTTCAGCCAGGACTATATAATATGCCGGCTTTCGTCAGGACCTATGTGAAAGATAAATACGTGGTGGTCTAAAACCAATATGTATTGAAGACCAAAGATGTGTCGCACATGCTAAGGTGCGTTATCTGGAAGAGGAGGTATTCCTCTAATGACTCAGTACCTGTTTGGAAAGAAAGTTGGACAGACAAAAGACATACAAACATAATCATTTAGGCAGTGCTGGCTTCAAAATGCACAATAAATAATGTGACTGAGTAAACGTCGTGCCCGTACACTATTCGGTAAATAGACGAAAGTGAAACCGGAACGTGACGTTTGTGGAGAAAGTGGCTTAAAAATCATGCCGGTTTATGCGCTACTGTGCAATAGTTCAAATGGCGTCAGAACGACAAACTGTATATGTTTGTGGTGGTAAATATTGTTTAAAAGGAACGTTTGCTTACTCTGAGTTTTTCAGAATGAGCCCCATGAATCCCGTTGGGGGGCCGGACCTATAGTCACACTCTGGGTGTTGGGGAAGAGAAATAAAGAAGTTGTAGCGAGAAGCCTGGCCGCGTGTGGCCATTTGTCCATCGGCCGGCTAAATGAAGAGAAACCCCCCCGTTGGCACCCCACTTACTTCGTCAAGGTCACTGGCCCTCAGCCATACCTACTGCGGCCTGCATCGGGATTCCGTCGATGTGAGCCGGTGGTCGTGAGAGCCTTTAAATACCTTGTGTTTGTCTCAGGTGCTCGGCATCAGCGCGGGTGTGTCACGTCGGCCAGCTGGTGCTGAGAGTAGCGTCTGGAGCCGGCGAAAGTGTTGGCGGACTGAGTTTGGTGTGCGTGTCTCGCGCTGTAGTTGGCAAATTAATAAAGTTACAATTGTGTGTAAGGAGTGGTTTCTGGACTAGTAGGGATTTAAAATGTAGCCCATAATTGTGGAAAAAGCTCAGCGATGAGTATCGCTCCCTAAAGTATGTAAAAGACATAGAAAAAAGACTCGTCCTATATCGTTGGTATCTCTACTCATTGCGTGTGTCAAGCGGGTGGTTGAGGGGTAAAGAGCATGCATATGTAGCCTTTACCATCACCCTTTATCTGTACTGACTGGCAAAATAACGGGAGCTCGAGTTTGTGTCCGGGGAAATCAAGGCTGCGCGGGTTAATGCGTGCATGCCCAGGAGTTGTTACGGACAGTTACCTAGTGCCTAGGTTTTGGCTGGCGGGGATTGAGTGAACCAGTGTGTTCGTAGGTCTGGGTGTGCCTGCTGTTTTAATGATGGACGGAGGTCTTGATCAGAGGCCCATGTTAGTGTATTAGCTAGGTCAAGGACTGTACCTTCAGGTAACGGTTTCTTAAGGGGTATGAGTTGCGTGGTCAGCCAAGTAACAGGACTGGTATTCAGAGAGGTCATAATGGCCCGTTAAGGTAGTAGACACAGCCCGGTTTGGTTGTGCTGTAGTGGGTCCAGGTTCGCTAAGCGGATGTTCAGTATCTCTGGTGGAGCGTCATGTGGGTGTCAACGATTACTTAAGCTGTTCCAAGGAATGTTGTTGTTGAGTCCCCCCATATGTGTGGAAAGACGGTAGAACCACCGTTGTTCCTTCTGGAGTAAGGTCTTCTCATCAGTCTAATTGTTACACTCAATCTGTTCGATTACGGTCCACCTCATATCGTTGGGGGTGTGTCCACTTTGAATAAAGTGGTCTGTCAATTTGGTAGTATTTCTTTTGCACCTTATGTTAATGCGATGTTCCCCTATTCTTGTCTTGATCTTACGGCCTGTCATTCCGATGTAGCGGAGTTGGCAGGGACATTCGATGAGGTAGATCACGTTTGAGGAGTTGCAATTGGTATGCTTCCTCTGGTGCCAAATCTTGCCTACCTCGAGGTCCAGTGTTTTGGTGGCTCTAGTGAGGTGGCAGACACAGCAGTTGCCGCATGGGTAATGGCCGACCACGATGGGTAGGCCCCATGCATTGAGGACTGTGCTAGTTGTGGGGGCCTGTTGTTTTCTTGGGCGAGTGAATACAAGACGGTCTTTAAGACTGCCTGCCCGTTTGTATGAGAAAAGGGGTAAATCCCATTTTAGTGCACCCGTGTTCAAGATCTGCCAGTTCTTGCGGATGATCTTGGCCACGTGATTGGAGGCTGAGTTATATGTCGTGACACATGTGAGAGGGATGGTAGTAGTCTCACGTGGGTTGTCTTCCAACAGCGATTCTCTGTGTTGGTTCCGTGCTCGTTTCCTGGTGGTCCGGATGATTCTGTCCGGATATCCTCTTTCTCTCAGTTTGTTGGCCAGGTCCGTGGACTGACTCTGGTAGTCCTGTGTTAGACTACAGTTTCTCCTAATCCTGAGGAACTAACCATATGAGAGGTTTTTCCTGAGGGGTCGGGGGTGGAAACTCTCAAACTGGAGTAGGGAGTTCCCAGAGGTTGGTTTGTAGTATGTTGTTGTTTGTAGTAATCCCTCTTTGGCTTTTATGTTAAGGTCCAGGAAAGCTAGGCTGTTGGCACTCGCCATGCTGGTAAAGCGTAAGTATGGATCCCGGTCGTTGAGCCACATCAGGAAGGTGGCTAGGGAGTCTTGGGTCCCTGTCCAGATCATTAGGATGTCGTCTATGTAGCGACGCCAGAATTTGATGTTACTGTTGTAAGGGTTGTCCGTGGGCAGGATGTGTAGCTTCTCGAAGTGATAGACGTACAGTCCCGCCACACTTGGGGCAAAAGTGCTGCCCATGGATGTTCGATTAGTTTGTAGGTAGAACTCTCCCTCGAACTCGAAGTAGTTGTGCTTAAGGGCCAAAGTGGCACATTGTATAATGAATTCCCTAGGGGTGGTGTATTCCCATGTGGTGTCTGCTAGCATCTGTTGGAGAACTCGTAGTGTCTCGTCCTGAGGTAAGCTGGTATAGAGACTTCGATGTCTAATCCCACCAGCAGTTGTGTGGTGGGGTCAAAACTTATGACTTGAATCAGATTGAGTAGGTGCTTGGTGTCCTTGATGTAAGTGGATGATGTTTGTACCAAGGGATTGAGAAAAAAGTCACAGAAGCGTGATAATGGCTCCAGGAGAGAGTTGATCCCTGACACGATGGGACATCCCAGAGGTGGTCTGGTTTCCCTATGGATTTTAGGCACCGTGTAGAAATATGGTGTGCGTATTCTTTTAGTGCACAAGAAATCAGCTTCCTGTTTGGTAATGTAGTTGTTGGCTTCTACTGTTTCCACCAGGGACACAATGGTGTCCCTGAGTGCTTCCGTCGGGTCTTCTCTGAGACGTCTGTAGTTCCTTTCGTCCCTGAGGAGGCGGCAGCATTCGTTGGTGTAATCCGTCTTGTTCTGTATTACTAAGCCTCCCCCTTTATCTGCGGGTTTAATGACAATGTTCGGGTTGCTTTGTAAGTTTCGTACAGCTTCCCTGTCCTTAGCGGTGAAGTTGTTGTAAATCCTGGGTTGTTGTATGGCCTCAATTTGGTTGTAAATGGCCTGTTCAAAGGTGGCTATTTCTCCCGGGAGGCAGGAAGATGGCGGCAGGAAGGTGGACTTCAATTTGAGTCCTGTCTCGTTGGTGACCGGTGTTGGTTCTTTGGGCGGTTGTTGTTAAAAAAAGGCTTTGAGTTTTAATTTCCGAAAGAATTCCGCCAGTTCGGTGTGTAGTTGGAATTTGTCCAGACGTGTCGTTGGGACGAAAGAGAGACCCTTGTTGAGGACTTGTTCCTCAGTGGATGTGAGGGAAGTTGTAGACAGGTTGAAAACCAAGGAGGGCGTCTGGTGATTGTTTTCTACTAACATAGTCCGCTCTGGCCTGGCTGTGGTTCTTTGGATTTGCTCCGTGTGTTCACGCCCACTGGTCCTGCTTCCTCTGCCCAGTGCACTTGTTGTTGGTTTCTTCTTCGTCCTCTGGATCTCCGTCCCCTCTCTAAAAAAGGCGGTGGCCTTTGATTTGGTGGGAAGTAATTCTGCGGTCCTGGGTGGCACATAGGATGCCATCCTAGGAAGGGATTCTGGGGCGAATGGTTGAACATAGGGGGCAGATAATTCTGGCCCTGTTGAGGGTATGTGTCCCAAGGTTGTTGCCATCTGGGTGTCCTTCCTCTGCCTCTTGTTCTGCCTGCACTACCAGTGCTGGAGCCGCTGGAAAGAGATGTGTCACCTCCAGAGGTGTCCGATGAATTGTCCCGTTTGTTAGGTGCGATGTAATTATCATCAGCATAGGGATATACTCTGGTATAGGTTAACTTCTTGAGATCTTTCTGAAATTTAGTGATCTTGGATTGTGTCAGGAACTCCTTATATTCCGTCATCTCTTTGTTAGTCTCATCCAGCTTCTTTTTGAACGACGTAATTGTCATCTTAAAGTGGTTGTCTGTGGCCTGGATCTCAATAATCATGGCATCCGACAGTCTCTTGGCAGTTTTGATTAGACTTAGGTTAGTCTTATTCTCTATCTTTTGGGGTAGGGGGTGTGTAGGAAAGTGCCCCTTTTTGACATGGTCACCCCCACTTTTTGCCTGGTATTTCATGCAATTTTGACTGAAGTGCACTGGGTACCTGCTAACCAGGCCCCCAGTGCCAGTGCTCTTTTCCTGAAACAAGGTAACTGGTCAATTGTTCCCAAATTAGCAAGACCTTTGGTAACTCTGTAAGTCCCTAGTAAATGGTACCCCTGGTACCTAGGGCATAGGAATTAAAGAAGGTCCCTAAGGGCTGCAGGATGTATTGTGCCACCCTAAGGGACACACCACCAAACTCAAGCAGACTGCCATGGCAGGCTGCGTGAAATGGTGCAAACAAATGTGAAAATTCAACATGGCACACACTCTGTGTGCCAGGCTCACAGACATTGCATGCAATATATGTAAGTGAGCCCTACAGCAGGACTTATAGCCCTAAGGCAGTGTACACTATATTACATTTGAGGACACATCTGCATGAGCCGACATGCCCCTGTGTTGTCTAGTTCAATTGCTACAGAGAAGCCATCTTAAGTATATGTACTGGACACTGGTCATTATGAGTTCCTCAGCTACATGATGGAGTCACTAAAACATATGGGGGAATATTTACTAGGAAACTGTTGGAGCGCGGCGTTAAGCCAAAAACGCTAATGCCACGCTCTGACAGTTTCCAAACGCAGGGATGCGCTGTATTCACAAGAGTACGGTGCACCCATGTCTTTCCCTTAGTGCTGGCGGTAAATGTAGGCGCCCAGCGCCAATGCTGGCACTCTTGCACCATTGTGTAAGGGTGCCTGCGTTGCAGGGAAATATTGTTTATGTGCAGTAAGGTGTCCCTTCCTGCACATAAACATTCAGTAATGGTGTTTTGTAGCTTCTATGTGTGCTGAAGAATGCAGCACACATAGAAGTTGTAACTCGTCATTTTTTTTAATGATTGTATATGTGCAGGAAGGGACACCTTCCTGCACATAAACAATCAATGGCTTTTTGCTGTTTCTATGTGTGCTACAGTGTAAGCACTACAAAAGGACACCACACCAGTTTAGAAAAATATCCAATATTTTTATATACTTAAGACAAGACCAAAAATGATAAAAATCCACAATACAGTACTTAGAAATCTTCAGTTATCAAAATAACCTTGAAATACAGTTCCTTGAAGTCGATAGCTCCATCCGGGGCTATAACGGCGTCGTGAACAAACAAATCCAAACAGTTCTGGCTGACCGGGGTGTCGCGGGCCAACAACGGTGTCGGGAAGACCCGCAAAACAGTACCTTTAGAAATGCAGGGCGTCGGCAGCCTCTTGTTGAGCTCCAAAAGCACGGCGTCCGCAGGCGTTGGTTCCGGAGGTCGGTGCAGGAGTCGTCGGGCCCTTGAAGTCACACGCGTTGCAGATCGAACTCCTCGCGGTTGAAGTCAGGAGCGCTGGCGTTGGCAGGCGTCGGGTGCTGCGGTGCGAAGTGCAGCGGTGCAGCGTGCGATGCCCTCAGGTCGCGGGTCGGTGGCGGCGCCAGATGGCGTTGTTGGTGAGACCAGGGTCGCGGTGTGAAGAGAGGCGGTGCTCGTCGCGGTGCTGGCAGGCCACTATGCAGGTAGCGACGTCGTCAGCTGACGAACTGGAGTCGATGGTGCCGGCGTCGGTAGGCCAAGGCTGCGGTGCAGAATGATGACGGTGCGTCGTGTAACTTACGAGCGGTGCCCTCGAACCACGGTGCAAGCAGCGGCGTCGATTTAGGCGTGGAGCGGCTGTGTCGGGGATACTAAGGCGGTATCGCGAGGCGGTGCGAAGTGCGGTGCCCACAGCTCACGGTGCGAGCAGCAGCTTGGTGGCGGCGTCAGATGGCGTCGTCAGTGAGACCAGGGTCGCGGTGCGGTGTTGCGGCGGTGCCCTCTGTGGTGCCTTCAGGACACGGAGTCGGCAGCGGCATCGTAGACGGCGTCGGGTTGCTTTTTCTTCTGTTGCAGCACAAAACACACAGTCCCCAGTGCTGATGGCAAAAGAACTTGAAGTCTTTGCTGTTCCTGAGACTTCTTAAACAGGGGGCAAGCTCTACCTCAAGCCCTTGGAGAAACTCACAAAAATAGATT
This sequence comes from Calotriton arnoldi, assembly GCA_963921515.1. Taxonomy (NCBI): domain Eukaryota; kingdom Metazoa; phylum Chordata; class Amphibia; order Caudata; family Salamandridae; genus Calotriton; species Calotriton arnoldi. The sequence goes on from CAWUFW010005565.1 coordinate 1,142,942, forward strand.
GCAGAAAGTTCAAGTCCAGTCCTTTCACTGCCCAAGACAGAAGCAACCACTGCAGGCCAACACAGCAAAGCACACAGCAAAGTGGTAGTTCCTCCTCACAGCTTCTCCAGCTCTTCTTCTTGGCAGTCTTCTTGGTCCAAAAGAGTTCTAAAGTTCAGGGGTTTGGGCCCCACTTTTTATAGCCCAAAATCCTTTGTCCTCTCAGGCAGAGAGTGTCTGTGCCCAGCCAGAACCAGTTCTGTCCTCTCTTATGTAGCTTCCTGGCAGGAGGTGGAGACGGCATTGTCAGAGGCAGACCAGGCCCATTCAGGTGAAAGGAAACTCTCCTCCCCCTACTCTAAATGCAGCCCATGTCTATTCAGCCCTTTCCTGACCCACCTAGACTCTCTGGACCCACTGCTCCTCCCCAGCCCCTGTCATCCAAAACCCAGACAGTCAATCCACAAACCCAGCAGAGGCCTACTGGATGGTTGAGCAGGAAAATACCTACTTTCTAAAAGTGGTATTTTCAAACACAGAATGTAAAAAACACCTTCACTAAAAGATGCATCTTTAGAGTCTGAGTTCAGGCATACTAAACTATATTTTTCTACCTTGTTCCTAGGGCCAGTTATGTTTATAAGATGTTATAAACAAACTCCCCATTCTGTCCTATGGGAACAGGTAGCCTTGCAATAGTGAAAAACATAATTGGCAGTAATTCACTATCAGGACATGCCACACACACCAGGGCATGTCCTACCTTTCACATACACTGCACCCTGCCCACAGGGGTACCTTGGGCCTACCTTAGGGGTGACTGACATGTAAGAAAAGGGAAGGTTAGGGCCTGGCAAGTGGGTACACTTGCCAAGTCGACATGGCAGTCCCAGACTGCACACAGGCTCTGCAATGGCAGGCCAGGGTTACATTTACAGGCTGTTTGTGTGGGTGGCACAATCCAGTGCTGCAGCTCACTAACAGCATTTGATTTACAGGCCCTGGCACACTCAGTGCACTTTACTAGGGACTGACACGTAAATCAAATAAGCCAATCATGGAAACACCAATCCATAACACAATTTACAACAGGAGCACTTGCACTTTAACACTGATCAGCAGTGAGAAAGTGCGCAAAGACACTAAGCCAGCAAAAACAGAGTCAAAACCGGGAGGTCAGAAAGCAAAAACTCAGGGGAAACACGCCAAAAGATGCCAAGTCTAACAGCCACGTTAAGTGGCTTAACGCTGCCTTGTAAATAAGGCGAAGCCCCTATCGCCACCACAACGTGCTGAAAAGTGATGTTGTGGTGCCGATAGGGGATTGTAAATATGCCCCACGGTGTTTGGTATCAAGCACCTTGTCTTAATATATCCATACTGTTGGCAGTGGTGGATTTATTAGGATGTGCACCCAGAGAGCACCTTAGAGGTGCCCCCTAAAAACCTAACAGCCTCTTAGCCTGCTGGCTGACTGATATCATCCAGCCTGCCACCACAGACATGTTTCTGACCCCCTGCAGGTGAGAGCCTATGCTCTCCTCTGAGGCCAGAAACAATGCCGGCTCTGGAGGAAGGTGTTCACACCTTTGCCAGCAGGATGGCTAGTGATTTAGCACATCAAAGCCAGGAGCTTCAAAGCCCCTGCCGCCTTTGATATGCAACCCTGGCTTCCCCCAGACCTGGGAGATGCCACCCCCTGCTATGAGGCCCAATTGGCACCAGGACAGGTGTAAAAATTAGCTAGTCAGGAGGCGTGTCCACTCTCAGGCTAGTTACACCCCTAAGGTGGGCTGCCTGAAGTGAACACAGAAAGAAATCTTGATTTTTGTGGAATTAGGAACTCTGGGACAGGGTTGTACTCACTCCCCACAGGAAGTGGTCATATAGGTGGTTGTGAGAAGTTGGCCTGGTATATGCTGTTCACTAATTAAAGTGGACACCTTGCACCAGAACAATTCGACTCTTATGGTAGATAGGTTTAAGACAACCTTTATAGAAAGCTATCCTAGTGGTAGCTGTGGAGAGCAGCCTTCAGGCTAAGTCTTGAAGGAATGTAAAGCAGCTTGTTTTACCACACAATCTCTTGAATCACCAAATGAAAAGACACCACACAGGTATATATATCAAATATATCTGTATTTATTAATAAACACTCTCTCTAATCTCTTTATGAGATTAGAGGATAGGAACATATGTACAAGCCAAATATTATCAGGATAAGTTTAGCACAATTGAATATTACAATCTTAGTTTGCTCGACCTAGGTCTAGGGCATCTAGAATTGAGGGACCCCCAAGAACCACCCCAGGTAGTTGTAGGAGACCCACAGGGGACGGACGCGGTGACCTGGCACCGATCGCGAATCCTGTACGAGTCTATGCGCTCAGACGCGATTGAGATATCAATGTTCAAGGTCCCTTGCGTGTTCGAGGCGAACACACCGATCGGACTCAGTACGAGTCGAAGGATACGGTCTACAGATAGGATTTGCAAGGGAGTCGGACGCGGTGTGTCTAACACAGACGCGAACCATGTACGAGTCAGTGCGAGAATCGCACGGGGAAAGTAAGAGTTTTAGGATATTTCTGGTGAACCTACAAGCAAGTCACTTACAGGGTAAGTAGTTCGAGGGCCCACACCCACAGGAGCACCAGAGTGCTGGAGTTACCTCACCCAGGGAAGCCGGGTGCACAGGTGTCCTTTGGTGTCGGGTCGCGGCGTCGTTTTCAATGGCGACCAAAGAAGACTTGCTGCTTGTGATGGTTTGAAGAAGTGTCCGGTGGAATCCAAGCCTGGATTCGGTGGAAGGATTACCTGAAAGCAGAGGGGACAGTGTTCAAAGTCACTTGGCAGTGACTCGGGGCAAGGAAGATGAATGCCCACCGTCGTCGCAGGGTTCAGGTCGTTCCCGCTTGCCTTGACTCTTCAGCCACGAGGTCCAGGAGGCGTCGACGATGACCAAGAGCTGGATTCGGCGTGTCCCACAATGTCTGCGGCTTACTGCGGTGTCGGCAACTCGATCGGAGCCAACAAGTCTTGGTAACAGCAAGTCTCGGGGAAAGTGTGAAGAGGCGATGGCGCAGACCAGCAAGGTCTGTGGAACTCACCCAGTGAGGGTAAGTCAGGGCAGGCCTGGAGCAACCAGGGGAGCCCTTTGGTTTCTTTGGAAAGTCTTCTGAGGACCCACAAGCCGGCTGGCAAGGGGTCGCGAAGACGCCTCGGGAGGATTCTCTCACAGGGTTCCACGGTCACTCGGGACATGGTAGGCTACTGATCTTAGGAGGGATTCCTGCTGGAGGCTGAGACCACACGTGGTCCAAAGCACAAGTTCGTGGAACGTTTTGAGGGGTTGCACTCGACAATAGTGCACGGTACCCAGGGGTCGCGGTTCCTCGTTACTCTTGGGGTTCACTGGCCTCAGCTTCACTGGGGACTCATGATGGCCTTTGAGAAGTCAGGAAATCCACTTCTTGGGCTGCAGGGACTTCGGACTCCGGCGGGAGCGGCGTAGTTTGCGACCGTCGTTTGTAGTTTTTGGTGCCTGCCAGGCAGGGAGTCACTCCTTGACTCCAAGGAGATTCTTCAGTCTTCCAAAGGTAGTGGAACGTCAAAGGTCCGGGATTCTTCTTGTAGAGCGTCGTCCAGGGAAATCTAGGGTGCAATGCACAGGTTCCCCCTCTTATACTAAAAGGAGGGGAGGGACTAGCTCTATGACCCTACCTATGGGAGGGTCAGGGGAGTGGGTGGCTACACCCACTTCCCTTTGTCCAGTTTCGTGCCAGAGCAGGGACAGGTAGCCCCTGAGCCGGTTTGAACTGGCATATGCACAGAGGAGCCTTCTGCTCCCCCAGTGCAGGACTTCAAAGCACTCTAAGAGTGCACCCACCCAGCCCCAATACACTAAACCCTGTCTGGGAGGTGGTCACACCCCTTGGGACAGGATATCTATTGTTGGGCTCCCTCCACTGCGAGTGTTGGTCATCAGCAGGAGGGCAGCCCAGTGTCTGTGACTTGTGGCATCCATTTTGTGATGCCAGGGCTCTGTCGGATTCTACCGCGTTTCCACAGTAGGTACATGTCTATCCCTCTAGAAGGGTGGAATGCTACCCCCGCCGCCAGGACTGGCGGGGGGTAGTATTCCAAGGTGTTTGACACCAAACACGACATGTTTCGATGCAGCCATTCCAAAGTTAGCATTTTACCGCGAGGATATAATGCACTTAAAAGTATATGGTTTAACCGCATCCACAAACAGCACCAGAGAATGGACTCTGAGAGCTGCAGAGGGGCCCTGCTCAGGCAGAGGCACCCCCTCACATAGAAGCCAAGCACCCTGCCCTCAGGATTGATAGGGCCTGCCTTAGGGGTGACTGATAGGGTTATATGTGTGTGCAGGAGAGATATAGGGAACCTATATCTCAGTGAGGAGTGCTAGCACTTCCTCACTCAGGCTGCAGTAGCAGGCCTGTGGTGTCAGATTTAGTCTGCTTCCCAGGGGTGGCATAATACATGCTGCAGCCCCTGGTAGGCCTGTGGAGTACCTATGCCCTTGGTACCTAGGGTACCATATACTAGGGACTCATAAGGTACCACAGTATCCAATCACTAGTGCACCTAGAGTGCACTCCAAATCGTTTAGAGAGAACAGAGAGGCTGGGGCCCTGATTAGCAGGGTCCCAGCCTGACTATAGCCAGAAACCAGTGTAAACATCAGAAAAAAGTGGGGGCAACATAAGAGGCAGATCCTACTCTCCTACACAACCCCCCAAACGCAGGGACACTAAACTAACCTTGACCAGTTGAGTCTTCGTGTTCAAAGTGGGAATACCTTGAGAGTCCATCTGCATTGGCATGTTGGGTCCCAGGTCTATGTTCCACTGTATAGTCCATCCCCTGTAGGGAAATGGACCACCTCAAAAGTTTTGGGTTTTCTCCTTTCATTTGTTTAAGCCATAGGAGGGGCTTGTGGTCGGTCTGAACTATGAAGTGAGTACCAAACAAGTATGGCCTCAGCTTCTTCAGGGCCCATACCACAGCAAAGGCCTCCCTCTCTATAGCTGACCAACGTTTCTCTCTAGGGGTCAGCCTTCTGCTAATAAAAGCTACTGGCTGGTCTTGACCTTCATCATTCAGTTGAGACAGTACAGCTCCCACACCCAGCTCAGAAGCATCTGTTTGGACAATGAACTTTTTGGTGTAGTCTGGACTCTGTAAGATGGGGGCAGTGCACATGGCCTGCTTTAGGTCCTCAAATGCCTTTTGACAGCTAGCTGTCCACTGAACCTTTTTGGCATTTTCTTTGAGGTCAGATCATTCAAGGGGGTCACTATAGATCCATATTCCTTGACAAACCTCCTATAGTACCCAGATAGGCCTAAGAAGGCTCTCACCTGTGTCTGGGTGGTTGGAGCAACCCATTCCATTATGGTCTGGATCTTGCTCTGTAAAGGCTGAACCTGGCCTCCACCTACAAGGTGGCCCAGGTACACAACCTGACTCTGCCCTATCTGGCACTTAGTGGCCTTGATAGTGAGGCCTGCCCTTTGCAGGGCCTCCAAAACATTCCTGAGGTGGACCAGGTGATCCTGCCAGGAGGAACTAAAGACAGCAATATCATCTAGATAAGCTGAGCAATAAGTTTCCATCCCTGTCAGAACTTTATTCACCAACCTCTGAAAAGTGGCAGGTGCATTTTTCAATCCAAAGGGCATCACCACAAAGTGGTAGTGCCCACCAGGGAGTCGAAAATGCTGTCTTGGCTTTTGCATCATCAGCTAATCTGATCTGCCAGTAGCCAGCTGTTAGGTCAAACGTGCTTAGATACTTGGCTGAGGCCAAAGTATCAATCAGCTCATCTGCCCTTGGTATGGGATAGGCATCAGTCCTAGTGACTGCATTAAGGCCTCTGTAGTCTACACAAAACCTCATTTCTTTCTTACCACCCTGGGTATGAGGCTTGGGTACCAGGACTACTGGACTAGCCCAAGGGCTATCTGAAGGCTCAATTACACCTAGCTCCAACATTTTCTGGACTTCAGTCCTGATACAGTCCCTGACATGGTCAGGTTGCCTGTAGATTTTATTCTTGACAGGCAGACTGTCTCCAGTGTCCACCTCGTGGGTGCACCAGGAAGTCTGACTAGGGGTCAGGCTAAACATATGTCTAAACTGTTGCAGAACTTGTCTGCACTCAGTTTGCTGATGGTCAGTGAGGCTGCTTGCCAAAGCAACACCATCTACTGACCCATCATCAGGGTTCTGAGAGAGCAGGTCGGGGAGAGGGTCACTCTCCTCCTCCTGGTCCTCATCAGTTGCCATGAGCAAGCCCATGTCAGCCCTGTCAACATATGGCTTTAATCTGTTGACATGGAGCACCCTCAGGGGGCTCCTGGGAGTTCCAAGATTCACCAGATAGGTGACTTCTCCCTTCTGTTCAACTATTGTATGGGGGCCACTCCACTTGTCCTGGAGGGCTGCTGGGGCCACAGGCTCCAACACCCACACTTTCTGTCCTGGCTGGTATACAGTCAGTACAGCCTTTGGTCATGCCAAGCTTTTTGTAATTCTTGGCTGGCCTCCAGGTTTTTGGTTGCCTTTTTCATGTACTCAGCCATCCGGGAGCGGAGACCAAGTACATAGTCCATCACATCTTGTTTGGGGGGCTTGAGAGGTAACTCCCAGCCCTCTTTACCAAACACAGTGGACCTCTCACAGGATGCCCAAACAGAAGCTCAAATGGGCTGTAGCCAACCCCCTTCTGTGGAACCTCTCTGTAGGCAAACAACAGGCAAGGAAGAAGAAGGTCCCATTTCCGCCTAAGCTTCTCTGGGAGTCCTTTAATCATTCCTTTCAAGGTTTTGTTGAAGCGTTCAACTAAACCATTGCATTGTGGGTGATAGGGGTGGTGAACTTGTAAGTTACACCACACTCCTTCCACATTGCTTTTAGATACCCTGACATGAAGTTGGTACCTCTGTCAGAAATGACCTCCTTTGGAAAACCCACTCTGGAGAAGACTCCAATGAGGGCTCTTGCCACCACAGGGGCTGTGGTGGTCCTCAGAGGAATTGCTTCTGGGTACCTGGTGGCATGATCCACTACCACCAGGATAAACCTGTGCCCAGATGCAGTTTGAGGGTCAAGGGGACCAACAATGTCAATCCCTACCCTTTCAAAGGGTACCCCCACCACCGGTAGTGGTATCAGGGGGGCCTTTGTTGTGCCACCTGCCTTACCACTGGCTTGGCATGTAGCACAGGAGCGACAAAACTCCTTTGTGTCCTCTGACATATGTGGCCAATGAAAATGTGGAACAAGCCTGTCCCAGGTCTTGTTTTGGCCCAAGTGTCCTGCTAAAGGGATGTCATGTGCTAAGGTCAAGAGGAACCCCCTAAACTTCTGAGGTATTACCAACCTCATGGTGGCTCCAGGGGCTGGGTCTCTACCTTCAGAATATAGGAGTCCCTCATCCCAATAAACTTTATGGGACCCACTAGCACTCCCAGCAGCCTCAGCAGCAGCCTGCTGTCTGAGGGGTTCAAGAGAGGGGCAGCACTGTTGCTCCTTCCTCAGATCTTCCCTAGAAGGGCCCCCTGCCCCCAATAACTCAACCTGATCAGGCTCAAGTCCCTCTGGGGCAGTTCCTTCTTCAGGATCTGCTTCACCTCCCTCTGGGGGTGAATCTGTGATCTGAGACAGAGGGGAAGGCACTGCCTTTACCCTACTGCTCCTCCTCTTGGGAAGCATCTGGTCCATTGTTCCAGGATCCAGAGCTTGTTCAGTGTCATGCATTCTTGCTTGTGACCTGGTCACAGCAAATACCTCTGCAGGGATGCCCAACATCTCAGCATGAGTCCATAACTCTACTTCAGACCAGGCTGAAGTCTCTAGATCATTGCCCAATAGACATTCGACAGGGAGGTCTGCACTGACTACAACCTTCTTGAGGCCAGTTACCCCTCCCCAGGAGAAATTCACAACTGCCAGACTATGGTTTGTCTTGGCGTTGCTTGCATTGGTCACCTGGTACATTTCGCCCAGGATGATCTGTCCAGGGTCCACAAGATCCTCTGCCACCATGGTGACACTAGCACCTGTGTCCCTAAATGCCAAAGCCTGTTTGCCATTTATTACAGGCTGCTGTTTGTATTTGCCCAGGTTACTGGGACTCACTAGGAAGGACATGTTAAGGTCTCCCTCACAAATCAGCATTGCCTGATTGGGCACTCTGACTAGGTCAGAGTCCACTTCAGAACCCAGGGTCAACCCTACTACACCCTTATTCTGTGTACCACCTCCACCAGTAGCTGAACTAGGGGGAACAGTTGCCTTAGGGGCAGGAGTGGTGGTGGTTTGGTCTTTGGACTTGTTACAGTCAGAAGTCCAGTGCCCTTTCTGTTTACAGAATTTGCACCAGGGCTTCTTTTGGCCTTTTCCCTTGTTGGATTGTGACTCCCCACCAGATGCAGATTTTTGGGGCCCTTGTGAAGACTTCTGGTCTTTTGACTTACCCCCACCTTTCTCAGAGCCCTTAGGATCTTGCTTCTTGGTGTCACCCCCTTGGTTCTGGGGTTTCTGCCTCACCCTGGTTCTGACCCACTTGTCTGCCTTCTTTCCCAATTCTTGGGGAGAGGTCAGATCCGAGTCCACCAGGTACTGATGCAACAACTGGTTCTGGCAATTATTAAGGATTTGTTCTCTCATCATCAGATTATACAATCCCTTAAAGTCAGTAACCCTACTGCCAACCAGCCAACCCTCCAGAGCCTTGGTTGCACAATCAACAAAGTCAGTCCAGTCCTGAGTCTGTGCCTTCTGGGTGTCTCTGAACTTTAACCTGTACTGTTCAGTGGTTAAGCCAAACCCATCTATCAGTGCACTCTTCAGGACTTCATAATCATCAGCATCCTCTTCTCTAACAGTGAGGAGCTTGTCTCTACCTTTATCTGAAAAGGAGAGCCACAAGATTGCTGCCCACTGCTTCTGGGGGACCTGCTGTACTCGACAGGCCCTCTCCATAGCAGTTATCCACTTGTGGATATCATCCCCACTCTGGTAGGGAGGAACAACCTTGCTCAGGTTCCTATGGTCTGGAATAGATTCTCTGCCTCTAGGGACACTGTTGCTGCCACCAAGGGGTTCTAACCCCTCTCGTCGAGAAGCTCTCTGGATCTCCAGGGCTTCTCTATCCAGTGCCAACTGCTTGGTTCTGAGGGCAACTCTTGCTTCCTCATACTGCAGCAGTTTGCACATTCTTTCAGAGGAGGTCTCTCTTATGGGAAAGTATGAGTTCCTCTGGTGGACAAATTCTCTGCCAGAGTGATAAGAGTGCTCAGATTCCCTGGAAGGGGACCTATGCCTCTCATCCACTCTGTCAGTTCTCTTAGGGAGAATTCCTCTGTCCTTTTCAGGCCCCTTGAGGCCTGGCCCTTCAATCACAGAGTCCTGGTCATTCGGATTTTCATCGTCTGACCCAGATACTGTAATTGACCCACCCACTGATTCAGACCCATTACCTCCTAGAGCCAATCTAAGATCATCTGCTGTCAGCAAATCTATCAGGTGCAGGGTTGAGGGACTCTGTCCTAGTCTCAGGTGTCTTTCAACACACATGGCTCTCAAGTCAAAGAAAGCCATGTCCTTATACTGAGGCTGAGTGGATCCACTGGTTCCACCCTTTAAGGACATTCTAGTGTTGTGCAGTGTTGTACTACCTACACTAGTTTGTGGCCTACTGATACTAGCTTGAGCTGTAGAAAGGGTGTGCTATCCCTTGGCACTCAGATCTAAGTTCAGTAGAACTTATCGATACTAAGCTTGACTTTATATCTACCTTAAGTACCTATAGTGGTTTTCAGTTAGTAATTCAAATAGAGATTTTCTGGTAAAACAATAGCAAGCTGGAATCCCACCGCTGCCCACCAATGTGAGAAGTTGGCCTGGTATATGCTGTTCACTAATTAAAGTGGACACCTTGCACCAGAACAATTCGACTCTTATGGTAGATAGGTTTAAGACAACCTTTATAGAAAGCTATCCTAGTGGTAGCTGTGGAGAGCAGCCTTCAGGCTAAGTCTTGAAGGAATGTAAAGCAGCTTGTTTTACCACATAATCCCTTGAATCACCAAATGAAAAGACACCACACAGGTATATATATCAAATATATATGTATTTATTAATAAACACTCTCTACTAATCTCTTTATGAGATTAGAGGATAGGAACATATGTACAAGCCAAATATTATCAGGATAAGTTTAGCACAATTGAATATTACAATCTTAGTTTGCTAGACCTAGGTCTAGGGCATCTAGAATCGAGGGACCCCCAAGAACCACCCCAGGTAGTTGTAGGAGACCCACAGGGGACGGACGCGGTGACCTGGCACCGATGCGAATCCTGTACGAGTCTATGCGCTCAGACGCAATTGAGATATCAATGTTCAAGGTCCCTTCCGTGTTCGAGGCGAACACACCGATCGGACTCAGTACGAGTCGAAGGATACGGTCTACAGATAGGATTTGCAAGGGAGTCGGACGCGGTGTGTCTAACACAGACGCGAACCATGTACGAGTCAGTGTGAGAATCGCACGGGGAAAGTAAGAGTTTTAGGATACTTCTGGTGAACCTACAAGCAAGTCACTTACAAGGTAAGTAGTTCGAGGGCCCACACCCACAGGAGCACCGGAGTGATGGAGTTACCTCACCCAGGGAAGCCGGGTGCACAGGTGTCCTTTGGTGTCGGGTCGCGGCGTCATTTTCAATGGCGACCAAAGAAGACTTGCTGCTTGTGATGGTTTGAAGAAGTGTCCGGTGGAATCCAAGCCTGGATTCGGTGGAAGGATGACCTGAAAGCAGAGGGGACAGTGTTCAAAGTCACTTGGCAGTGACTCGGGGCAAGGAAGATGAATGCCCACCGTCGTCGCAGGGTTCAGGTCGTTCCCGCTTGCCTTGACTCTTCAGCCACGAGATCCAGGAGGCGTCGACGATGACCAGGAGCTGGATTCAGCGTGTCCCACGATGTCTGCGGCTTACTGCAGTGTCGGCAACTCGATCAGAGCCAACAAGCCTTGGTAACAGCAAGTCTCGGGGAAAGTGTGAAGAGGCAATGGCGCAGACCAGCAAGGTCTGTAGAACTCACCCAGTGAGGGTAAGTCAGGGCAGGCCTGGAGCAACCAGGGGAGCCCTTTGGTTTCTTTGGAAAGTCTTCTGGGGACCCACAAGCCGGCTGGCAAGGGGTCGCAAAGACGCCTCAGGAGGATTCTCTCACAGGGGCCCATGGTCACTCGAGACGTGGTAGGCTGCTGATCTTAGGAGGGATTCCTGCTGGAGGCTGGGACCACACGTGGTCCAAAGCACAAGTTCGTGGAACGTTGTGAGGGGTTGCACTCGACAATAGTGCACGGTACCCAGGGGTCGCGGTTCCTCATTATTCTTGGGGTCCACTGGCCTCAGCTTCGCTGGGGACTCACGATGGCCTTTGAGAAGTCAGGAAATCTACTTCTTGGGCTGCAGGGACTTCGGACTCCAGCGGGAGCGGCGTAGTTTGCAACCATTGTTTGTAGTTTTTGGTGCCTGCCAGGCAGGGGAGTCACTCCTTGACTCCAAGGGAGATTCTTCAGTCTTCCAAAGGTAGTGGAACATCGAAGGTCTGGGATTCTTCTTGTAGAGCGTCGTCCAGGGAAATCTAGGGTGCAATGCACAGGTTCCCCCTCTTATACTAAAAGGAGGGGAGGGACTAGCTCTATGACCCTACCTATGGGAGGGTCAGGGAGTGGGTGGCTACACCCACTTCCCTTTGTCCAGTTTCACGCCAGATCAGGGACAGGTAGCCCCTGAGCCGGTTTGAACTGGCATATGCACAGAGGAGCCTTCTGCTCCCCCAGTGCAGGACTTCAAAGCACTCTAAGAGTGCACCCACCCAGCCCCAATACACTAAACCCTGTCTGGGAGGTGGTCACACCCTCTTGGGACAGGATATCTATTGTTGGGCTCCCTCCACTGCGAGTGTTGGTCATCAGCAGGAGGGCAGCCCAGTGTCTGTGACTGGTGGCATCCATTTTGTGTTGCCAGGGCTCTGTCAGATTCTACCGCGTTTCCACAGTAGGTACATGTCTATCCCTCTAGAAGGGTGGAATGCTACCCCCGCCACCAGGACTGGCGGGGGGGGGGGTAGTATTCCAAGGTGTTTGACACCAAACACGACATGTTTTGATGCAGCCATTCCAAAGTTAGCATTTTACCGCGAGGATATAATGCACTTAAAAGTATATGGTTTAACTGCATCCACAAACAGCACCAGAGAATGGACTCTGAGAGCTGCAGAGGGGCCATGCTCAGGCAGAGGCACCCCCTCACATAGAAGCCAAGCACCCTGCCCTCAGGATTGATAGGGCCTGCCTTAGGGGTGACTGATAGGGTTATATGTGTGTGCAGGAGAGATATAGGGAACCTATATCTCAGTGAGGAGTGCTAGCACTTCCTCACTCAGGCTGCAATAGCAGGCCTGTGGTGTCAGATTTAGTCTGCTTCCCAGGGGTGGCATAATACATGCTGCAGCCCCTGGTAGGCCTGTGGAGTACCTATGCCCTTGGTACCTAGGGTACCAAATACTAGGGACTCATAAGGTACCACAGTATCCAATCACTAGTGCACCTAGAGTGCACTCCAAATCGTTTAGAGAGAACAGAGAGGCTGGGGCCCTGATTAGCAAGGTCCCAGCCTGACTATAGCCAGAAACCAGTGTAAACATCAGAAAAAAATTGGGGGCAACATAAGAGGCAGATCCTACTCTCCTACAGTGGTGTAGTGATTCCAAGAGTAAGTAGCCCATTGATGCCCTTAACGCCCCTAAATTCAGTATTTAGGTGGCCCCCTGACACCAGGATTGCAGATTCATCTGACAAAAAAAAGAAGAAGGACAAAGAAGAGCCAAAGAAGCGAGAACAATGGACTACAGGTGGACTTTAGAAGCCTGCCTGCCTGCTCCTGTCCCAACAATCACGACAGCCCAACTCGTCCTGCAGATGTGCATCCTCCAAAAGTTTTGGAGGGCCACCAGCAATTTGCCAAGCCATCAGCATCTCCCTTTAAGTGGAGGAGCCACTTCCCTGCAGCCTGCAGACAACAATCACAACTTCTGGCTCACTGAACTGCTGACCACTGGGTCCACCGATGCAGCAGCCATCCAGGAGGATGTCACTGTGCTTCCAGAAGTCAGATCCATCTCCCCACCAAGTTTGGAGACACCAGAACCCCTAGGAACCTCCCTGCACCAATATCTGGGGTACCGGACCCTTGCAGCACCCAATGCTTGTTTGAAGTTCAACTGGACTCCAACACCTCAAAGACCGACCAGCTGACGAAGGATGTCGGCATCACAGAGGCCAGCACCGAGAGTGTCCCAGGTGTCCTCTTTTGTCCCCCTCTACAGGTCTGACCGATAACTGTGACCACCTATGACGCACCGGATCAGCCAACCAAAACACACAAACCGATCTCCCAGTTCCACGAACAACGACTGTCCAAAGACCCTCACGAACAAAATCCCCATTGGGAGCTCCTGAACTTGTCCCCAAGTCCTCCTCCTCTGCAGCCTGTTTCTACGTGCCCCCCTCCTTTGCCTACTGTGTAGCATGCACGGCTACCAACCCTTCCAGCACCTCTGATGATGATGATGATGATGAATTTATAAAGCGCGACAAATACCCTAGGGTGTCTAGGCACTGCCCTTAGAACATACAGATCTGACTGGAGTAAGTTTAGGAGTTATGCCTTGAATAGCCACGTTTTTAAGCCCTTTCTAAATTTTAACAGGTTAGTCTCTTTTTTCAGCGAGGTTGGCAGAGAGTTCCACAGTTTAGCTGTTGTGGTAGTGAAGCTCCTGCCACCCCACCTAGCCCTACTTACTCCAGGAACAGCAAGATTTCCAAGCTCGGCTGACCTAAGGGACCTTGCCGGAATATATGGCTTAAGAAAGTTTGCATGCTGCGTTGGCCCTAAATTGTTCAGCGATTTAAAGGCAATGCAAAGTGATTTAAACTGGATCCGTTTAGCTACCGGCAGCCAGTGCAGATGGAATTGAGCTGTGGAAGCAGAGTCGAATTTGGAGATTCCTAGGAGTACTCTTGCTGCTGCGTTTTGAGCAGTCTGCAGCTTTTGAATGCTGCATTTGGAGGCACTGTTAAAAAGAGCATTGCAGTAATCCAATCTAGATGATATCAGTACAGATACTACCGTTTTCCTTAAATCCATAGGTATTGAGGGAAGTATCTTCCTCAAATATTTAAGGATAAAAAAGCAAGCAGAGATGATGAAGTTGGTTTGCGCTTCAAAGGACAGCTTAATGTCGAAGATGACTCCTAAGTTTTTAGCTTTAGGCACTGGTGTAGGTAAAGGACCAAGTTGGACCGGCCACCAGCAATCTGTCCAGAATGAGGGATTGTTGCCGAATATCAGAACCTCAGTCTTGGATGAGTTTAACTTCAGACGATTGTCTGTCATCCAATTGGCTATATGGCTCATACAGTCATGAAAACTAGTGGCTGCGGGGCTGGATGAGCTGCTCACCGAGACAATAATCTGAGTATCGTCTGCATACGATACGAGGGCAAAGCCATAGCTTTTTTATAAATTTGGCCAGGGGAGTGATATAGAGATTAAAAAGCATTGGGCTCAGGGAAGATCCCTGAGGAACTCCACACGGCAGCGAAAAGGAGGGTGAAACATCGATTCCCAGCGCAACCCACTGAGAGCGTTCAGACAAATAAGAACCCAGCAGGGGCCTTATCCCTGATCCCAATGGAAGCTAGACGACCCAGCAGCAGCTCATGATTAACCGTATCAAAAGCTGCTGATAAGTCCAAAAGGATCAGGGCAGCACTCCCCCCACCATCTAAAGTCTGCCTGAGCTCCTCAGTAGCTGTGATAAGGGCTAGCTCTGTGCTATGGTAAGCACGAAATCCAAATTGGGAGGGGTCCAGAATAGCATTATCATTAACAAAGGAAGACAATTCAGTGTTAATGGCTTTCTCGATCACTTTTGCGGGAAAGGGGAGTCTCGATATAGGTCTGAAGTTATGAGTCTCCTTAGCTTCCAGATTAGGTTTTTTTAATAAAGGAAGTATGGAATCTTTCTTCCACTCCATTGGAAAACGCCATGATGTAAACATGGCATTAAAAATAGCCCCCGGACACTCCAGGGCAGGCAAACCCGAACCACTGGTGGCTACTGTGACCTTGACCCCTAACACCTTAAGTCCTAAAGGGGACCCCGAAATACAATTGCAACTACCTGTATGCAGTATGTGTTTATTCTCCATAGGAAAGCATTACCGCGTAAAAACGCATTTGTGTGACATTTTTGCTTTACTGTGAAAATTGATAACTCGAAAAGTACAAAATTGGTCTCAAGTTTCTTCTCGAGTGTATGTCTCTTATATTGACTCTCTGTGTTCAACAATTGCTTAACACTGCCCACTGATAAACTTAAACTGTTCGCCCACATTACCACAAAAGAGAGCATTTGAGATTATTATTTTAAGCCCTGTAAACCAATAGGGTCATCTGGACTTTCTACATAGTGTACCTCATTTTTGTACATTACATAAATAGCTAGCTTCCTACAACACCACAAAAACACGATTGTCAGCTCACACAACCAAAAATGAAAATGCATATTCTTCTCAGTGCTAGCAATCAAAGCTGTCCCACAATCACAACTTATTTTTTAAATCACATAATTTGTCATGTGCTGCTCTTTCGGAGAAGATTGCAGCATCTACTGAACTCCACGTGCAGTAAGAATTAAAGAGAGACTTTCAGCTCTCCATTGCCTTTTGCATACGCACCATGTGTATTGCTTTGAATGAAACTGAGAGTACAATCTCCAGAAGAAATTCCTCATCTGTTCAAGGTAATTTCCCTAGTTTATCACAAATGTGGGTGTGGTTACTGAGCTTTGCTAACCACGCCCTCCCTGTGACGTAGTGGAAAGGGATGCGTTATAAAAGTGAAAGGAACCCAGCCTAACGAATGCTCTCTCATTCAAAACCGGGCTGTGTGCTCTCGTGCCCGATGGAGAATTATAATTGGAGGCAATGGGCACAGCTGCAGTTCAACACATTTCGGCAAGAGGCGCCACTGCTGTTGTGCACTTGATAATGGGTGGTCGACAGAGGTTAACGCTTCATACCTGCTTTATATTAGATCATGTAAAAACACTTTGCAATTGAGGAACACGCACGGGGCAATTTTAGAATGGCAGAATTATTTTGTGCTCGCTTCCGTCAAATACACTTGGGAGGGCGTAGTTCTAGCGCTCAAGTGAAGCAGCCGCCCCTGTGATGTGGCAAGAGGCTATTTTGTAGGGTTCTAAGGAATTCAAAATAGTTGGAAATTACTTCCACTCTTGCAGGCAGAGAGTTCCATAATTTAGCTGTTTAGACTGAGAAGTTTCCTAAGGTGCCGAGTTTGTTACAAGAAGGGATAGGTAGGAGTGAGGCTAGCCTGAAATGATGAATTCTGGATTGATTGTAGGCATGTAGGCCCAGATACACAAAAACTTTGCATCATGTTTGTGTTACTTTGCTAACGCAGACCCGATGCACAGTCTTCTGGTGTACTTTACAAACCAACGCAAATCATGATCGGCATTGGTTTGCAACCCAAAGTAACATTATGCACAACCTTGCCTTACTTTCTTTCAGGGAAACGTTTGATAGTTGTTACATGGGCGATCCAATGTATCTAACCATGAGTTGTGACACAAACCCATATCTACAAAGACTTGTAAACATGGATTTATGCCACCTGAGACTGGCATAATCAAGAGAAATATTTATACTTCTCGTTTTTTGCTCTTTGCATGTGTGCTGCATTCCACACCACACATACGTGGAGGAAATAGTCTCCAAAGGTAGTTTTGTGTAGGAAGGGACCCCTTCCTGCACAAAAACTATCCTGAACAAAACGCAGACACCTTGCACTACAGCGCAAGGGTGCCTGCGTTGGCGCAAGGCTGCACAAAGTGCACCAGTGCATGGAGAAAGCAAAACTGCATCATTTCTATGTAGATAGGATGCAGTTCTGCTCTCTCCAGTACACACTGTGGAGTGCAACAACTGTGCCTGCTGCCCTGCGTAGCGTAAACTATTTGCAATTCTGGGCGGTAGTTTTTCTTGAATGAAGCAGGGTGCTTCGCACAACTCTTAGATCATACATCATGCCATGGACAGAGGGGCAGATTTACAAGCCCCTTGCGACACATTTGCGCCGCCGTTGCGTCACTTCTGTGATGCAGCGGCGGCGTAAACCATGCACCACGTTGCGACTTATTTACAACGTGACGCATCTAGTGAGATGCGTCACGTTGTAAAGCCCTGCGCCACATTAAACCTGCGTCAGGTTTAATGTATGCAGGGTGGGCGTTCCGTCGGAAAAAGCCTCGTAAAAGTGACGCAGTGAAATCTACAAGATTTCACTGAGTCACTTTTCAGAGAGCCGCTGCGACAAAACCTTACGCCTGCTTGAAACAGGCGTAAGGAGTGGCGCAGCACGTTAGGTATGGGCGGTCCCTGAACATTGCTGGAGTTGCGTCGCACTTGCGACACGACTCCAGCAATGCACCGCCCTTACGCCACAAGATGCGACACGCATCTGCCTATCCTTGCGCCACGGTGCACCGCATTGTAAATGCGACACATCCGTGGTGGCGCAAGGGGAGAATTGCGTGTCGCATCTATTCTGGCGCATCCCTGCTGATTTGCAGAGATGCGCCAGTCCTTGTAAATCTGCCCCAGAGAGTGTAACATTGAAGTGCAGGAGAAATGCTCAACACAATGTTGAGTTTATAGATTTGTCTCTCAGCTCCTATCTGAATTCCATGTAGGTTCTTAATGACTTGGTACGATGCTTTGAGTTAAATACCACTCATGTAGTCTAGACGGGAGAGTAGTAGATTGATGAGGTCTTCAATTTTTGGGCGAATTCTACGTGTGGAAGATTTGCTGAATGTAGATTGATCTCTTCGTTACTTTGATTTAGGGCCGTAATACGGGTTGGCCAGAGAGGACATTATCCCCCATGCCCACCCGCTTTTTCAAGGCCCAGCGTTCCTGCTGCAAAATGTGTTTATAGATTTTGAAATGTGCCAGCTTTACTTATTAATTGATGAAGCAGCTAACATGACTAATACCGCTAGATGGCACCAGAAGCTGAAGTGACCGTGTTTACTCCTTACCTGCAGAAAATGAATTCTTAGAAACAAGTTTTCATGATACGCAGGTCACCACTCAACGGTTTTGAACCAGATCACATCATGACAAAGATCAGCTCCAGTCATGGTTTGATGTATATTTTAAAGAGAAAGACAGAGATGGTGATTTTCAGTCAGTCAAAAATGTTTATTCGGAAATTCATCTATAAAATCAATGCATAAAAACAATACAATAACGCAGCAGTTAATCCTTCATGTAATAAATACTATCAATAAAATAGAACACAGATCGCCAAATACAACAGAGGGTCTGACCCACAGCTCCACAATTTCTAAAAACTTTGGATAAGTGGGGAAGCTGGTACCATCAGGTGGATTTTAAGGCCTACTGATACATCATTATAAGTCAGTTAAAATCGCGATAAAGTTCTTGTGCCCTATAAAGAAAGAATTTTTTCCAAACACTTCTAGAAGGTTTTTTTTTTATCATGGACGTCATTTGAGGCTAGCCTGAAACGACGGCTATGGTTTTTATACAAACGTACTTACTGGGAGGGGGCCTGGTGAAGTGCAAGTGAATGCTCTCTCTCTATCTGTCTTGATAGCGAAAACGGCCATAAACTATACATCAATTAAAACCAATATGCAGTTCAAACTAGTAAAAAACGAGTTAAAAACATATGTATCCAATACAGTCTGGCCTAAAACTTCAGATTTTTGTTTCCCCTCAATATCCCCATCGCAAACAAGTAACTGCTCAGAGAGGACACAATATCAGTTGATGTGTTACTCTTCAAGGCCCTTACAGCTTCGTTGTGTCATCTAAAGCCGAGCCTCATACACAGAGGTTGACTCCACTTTGCTCTTGGAGTCACATAGGCCTTACCGAAGAAAAGCACGTGACTTATATTTCCCTTACAAGGTAGGGAGCACATTGGGCATGTATCAATGATATCTCTTTGGCTTCTTACAGTCCACCTAGATGTAAAAGAGCTTATTTCTAATAGGCCATAGCGGAACTTCAGGTATAGACTTTTTGCCTTCTGTTGTTGCGGTATGTCCAGAAATGTCTCATAGCATGGAGTGACCTTAGCAGTCAAGAACTCTTCTGTTAATCTCCCCAATGAGGGATTACTATGGTGCTTAGCTATGACATAATAATAATAATACCAGCATTTGTAAAGCGCAGGAGAGGTGTCCCGGCGCTGGGGGCCCTCGGGAAGATTAAGCGAGCTATTGCCCAGAGTCACATGGTGCTGGGCTAACCTGCTGCCGGTACCGAACCATGAACCCCATGGTCCGGAGACAGGCACCCTGGCCGCTGCGCCACACCTCTTCCACATACTCCCAATTGGTGTGTTTTAGTTGCTTTTTAGAGGACATAATTACATCTTCTGGATTAGTCCAGAACCTTTCAAGTCTCAGCCTCGAGAACCATTGTTGTATGTGCCTAAACCATGGAAAAAGGATGTTCTTATCTAAAGAGATGGGGATTCCTATAGGGTCTCTAGCGCTTGAGAGAAAAGTGTCACAGCAGAAAGAAGAGAGAGATAATTGAGTGATGTGTTATTCAGGAAGTAATCAACCGAGGCCTCGACGATGCTTTGAATTCTTAGCAGTTTGAGACCCCGCTGCAGAGTGAGTTGATGCACTGTATCAAAGATGGCAGAAAAATCCAATTTCAGATTTTACGCTACCTCAGTCCAATGTAATATTAATGTCACCCGTGTTTCCGGGAGCACAGACTGTGTACTTCTACTTTATTGGAATCTTTTTTGCGTGTCGCAGAGTAGCTCATTCTCTTCTCTGTGGGCTGACAGCTGTATTTAAGCCATCCAGACAAGGATCATTGAAGATTAGGCAATTCTTAGATAAGCGCTTAGGTCTGAGTTGCTTTTTACTTTTTTTTTCTCTTAAATTGGCTGATGTAGGTTGTTATGAACTGTTCCTGGTATGGCCAGACTCTAAGAAGTACTTGATAATATCTATGGCTGGGTGGCAATTGACCTATTGATGAGGGGTCCTTGTAGCAAGGGAGTAGCCAGAAAATCAAAATACACCCCACTTAAACCATACCTTGGTTCACACCAAGCACATTAGGCAAGCAACCCCTACCCTCTCTAGGAGGGTTACCTTCACCCTTTAATCATCCATCCATCCATCCACATATACATCCATCCTTCCACACCGCCACCCATCAATATGTACAAATATCCATCTCTCCATGCTTTCACCCATCAATCCTTTCACTCTTGCCCATCTATTCATTCCTCAACCTTCCTCTCATTATCCCCATAACCATTCGATCCTTTAGCTCTTTCATCCAACCTCTCCCCTTCCATCTATCAATCCTTTGCCCCTTCCATCCTACTTTTCACCTTTTCTTCCTTATTTCCTTTTCCCTTTCCTTCCTTTCATCATTCCTTCTCCTCCCATTCTTTCTTTCCTCCTTCGATTTACCCATCATTTGTCTTTCATTATTAATTTTTCGTTCTTACTGTCAGACCTGGCATCTTTTGGTGCTGCACCACCCAGAGACTCCTAAAGAAACTGCAGAACATCCAGAACGCCTCCGCCAGACTCATCCTGAGCATCCCCCCCTACAGCCACATCACCATTCACCAAAGAGACCTTTATTGGCTCCCGATCAACAAACAAATTACCTTCAAGCTCCTCACCAGTGGCGACTCCTCTGCTAAGGTGGAGGAGCGTCACCCACTGCTTTGAAGCAGTGAAAGAAAGGAAAAAAATGATAACTTGATGTTATTATCATTTTATTTTGTCCTTCTGTGGCAGCTTGGCAGGGTGGGCTGCTCTGCTCTCAGAGCAGGAGGAGGAGTGGTGGCAGTTGCGGCTCCTGGAGGGAGTGCTGCGGGGCGGTGGGGCGGGGGAGGGGCAGGGTGGGGGGTAGTAAACTGCGGCATACGGCAGAACGGAGTTAAGTACATAAATAAATAAATAAAACGAATTACATTGCGCGCGCCGCATCACCATTTGGTGTTGCAGCGCGCCCAATGTAATTCATTTTATTTTTCTATTTATGTACTTAACTGCGTTTGGCCGTATGCCAGAGTTTACTACCCCCCACCCTGCCCCTCCCCCGCCCCACAGCACTCCCTCCAGGAGCCGCGACTGAGTGGTGGGCACACTGAAGTGCGCATGACGCTTTGGCAGGCCCTAAACAGTCATGCGCACTTAGCATGTTCTCCACCCAGTATGCATTACAGCCTGGGTGGAGAACATGCCCAGGGCCCCTGTCCCCATCTGAGCATCGAACTACAGCGCTTAGACCAATCACAACGCCGCATTGCAGCATTGTGATTGGCTCAGGGGAGCCTGGATGTGCTTCCTGTTCTGCGACTTCGGCCTGACCTGGAGGAGAGACGACGTGGGAGAGACACGGCAGGAGGTAAGTGTATTGTTCTTTTTTAAATCTTTTTTAGACCCCCTTAAACCCCCCACCCCATATCCGTGCTGGCCGCTACTGCTCCTCACACATGCCTACAAAGCCCTCTACAATGCCAGACCTGCATACCTCAACCACTGCCTCTCCTTCTACACACCCATCAGACATCTCCGCTTCACCCAACTGGTCCTGGCCACCATCCCACAGATCTGCAAGACCTCGGCTGGAGGAAGATCCTCCTCCTACCTTGCTGCAAAGACCTGGAACTCCCTGCCTCTACATCTGAGGCATTCACCGTCACTGCCTCAATTCAGGAAGGACCTCAAGACCTGGCTCTTCGACTGAAATGCAGATCCCCCCGCCTCCCACACACAAAGTGCCTTGAGACCCAAACGGGTGAATAGTGGCGCTTTGCAAGAAAATGATTGATTGATAGTGTTTCCCCTGTCTTTTAGCTTTTTGACCTCCTATTTTTGATGGCATGCTGGGTTTCATTTTTGCTGGTTTAGCGTCTCTGCACACTTTTTTACCGCTATTCAGTGCTAAAGTGCAAGTGCTCCTACTGTAAATTGCTTTATGATTGGTTTTCCATGATTGGCATATTTGATTTACTAGTAAGTCTCTGGTACAGTGCACTGTGTGTGCTCAGGGCCTGTAACTCAAATGCTACTAGTGGGCCTGCAGCACTGGTTGTGCCACCCACACAAGTAGCCTTTCAAAGGTGTAACACTGCGCAGGCGTGCGGAATGGCTGCTCCCTAGCGCTGCTCCGCCGGCCGGAACACAAATCCGACCAAAAATAGCTTATTTGGTCAAAATGCACGCAACTACTTCATAAATATCGGCATCGGAATACAACTGCCAGCAGCAGATGCGGTTGAATGGGGAAAAGACGCGCTGTATCCGGAGCAAAACCGAGTGAATCACGCGCAGCTCTAACCATCCCAGCCGAGTCAAAATGCCGGAGCAGGACGTTGATTAGACCGAAGCGGCGCTGCAGAGTCCAGCAGTTCCCAGGACCAGCAAAGAGGTCTAAAGCACCAAATACAAGCGCCGACGCCATCGGACCAGTCTGCCTGCGATATGCTCGCTGCATAACAGATAAGTTACCTCACAAACCATACGGCAGCCGAATGCGATGCTTTTAAATGGCTGCATGACTTGAACATAGCTGGCGCATCAATCCGGGGCGTTATAAGCGCACTACATCCACTTTGCGCTCGCCTAGCAGTCCCGTGTCAATACCTCACAGATCGACCCCATAGGACCACGAGCCGTTACTGTGGCACTTGATATCGACGCAACGCCCGCAGCGTAAAGCAGGGCTTGCTGTACACTCTCGGCAATATTGATCCCGGGCATGTAAATCGGATCACGGGCGGAACGAACAATGAGTACACAATCAAACAACCTGCTCCCATTAGATCCCCTCACCCTTAAGATAGCGCAGCAACATGGTACCGTGAGGAGGTGATGTAAGAGACAGCACCCACGCCATTTAAGAGGACTCAAAGGCCCCGGTGGAGATAACGTATTCTCTAACCACCCTTCACTGTGCGCCGGAGCTGCGGGGACATTGGGGGTTACATCTGAGGTAGAACTGCGCTGTACTAATGGCGGCCTCATGGCGCCGAGGGAGGTCTGAGTTTTACATCAAGGCCAGAATCCCTTGCCTGACCCTAATATGGCTGCCACAGTGGCCCTTACCACGTTGTGCTACTACTCTGGGAAAAAACCGGACATCGACCAGACCTCCAACCCATCCCCCATCCGGCCTACCCATCAGGATACTGAATCTATGAACTTACCTCTGAACGTGGAGACCTAGCTTTTTGGCCGATGCCCGGTGGAGCTACCTGATAGCTAAAGAGGAGATGGGCTGTGGACTTCCCCCTCGGCCATCACCTACCCAGCCGGACTTTGGGCAGACTCTCCTTCGTCTCTCCATCCTATTTCCCTCCTACCCCTTTACCCTACCCCTTTCCCTTCTAAGCTCCATTTATCTCGTCTTCTACGCTCTTGAAATGTTTTACTATTAACTGATGTAACTTGTAACTGATGTAATTTTGTAACTTTGTGGAACCTTATGTAAAGCGCTCTGATACCTCCGGGTCTAGCCAGCGCTATATAAAACTCAAATAAAAATTAAAAAATGTTTTTAAAAAAAAAGGTGTCTCAGACTTGCCACTGCAGTGTCTGCACGCAGTTTTTACTTCAATGTCGACCTGGTAAGTGCACCCACTTGCCAGGCCCAAACCTTCCCTTTTCTTACATGTAAGTCACCCCTAAGGTAGGCCCAAGGTAGCTCCATGGGCAGGGTGCAATGTATGAGAAAGGTGGGACATGTGCTGGTGTGTTGTACATGTCCTGATAGTGAAATACTATACATTTCGTTTTTCAATATTGAAAGACTGTCCCATAGGTGATCATTGGAGCTGCCTTGTAACATTTTACAAGTGTAACTCGCAATTGGGAAAAGACAGAGAAATTGAGTTTAGGTTCCCTGAGCTCAGAATTTAATAACACATCTTTTAGTAAAGGTGGTTTTTAAATTGTGTGTTTGAAAATGCCACTTTTAGAAAGTGTTACAGCAAACAAATGATGGACGGAATGCTGACAATGCAAGCATTCTCCCCGAATCAAAAGATGTGGGTTAAATCCATCGTTCTTTTGCCCACTACGCCACCCCAGTTTGGACCCAGCCATATGCAAATCAGCCTTGACCCAGTGCCCCATGGGAACAGTCCAGACCGAACTGCCAGGCCAGGTCCTCCCTGGACCGGAAACAAGCATCCTGGGACCAGTTTCAGGGTATGTCACCCTTCTTCAGCCAGGCTAGCTTGAATCCAGTGGCACAGTGAGCAAGGGACCCACGTCTGGGCATACCCATCCCACTTAGGGCGAAAAGTGTTACAGCAAACAAATGATGAACGGAATGCTGACAATGCAAACATTCTCCCCCAGTCAAAAGATCTGGGTTAAATCCATTGTTCTGCATTCTGTCCATCAACTGTTGTTTTTGCACTTTTAGAAAGTGGGCATTTTCTTATTTAACCATCCTGTGTACCTCTGCCTGTTTGTGTATTGACAGTCTAGTTTTGGAGTGAGAGGAGCTGGGGATGTGCATTCACTCTAGATAGTCACAAGGAGGGGTGGGGTGGGGGGGTGTTGAGGTTTGTCCTGCCTTTCCTGGGTGACTAATAACCAGGCTGAATAGACCTTTCTGCATTTAGAGTGGTGGGAGGAGTTTTCACTAGCACCTGAAGGCTGTCTGCTCCACACAATGCAGTCTCCACCTTCTGTAGTGAAGCTGGACCAGGGAGGGCATAACTGTTTTTTACTGAGCTCAGAGACTCTGGAAACAAAGACTACAAAGAGAAAATGGGGTATAAGTAGTGGACCTAAAATCCCAGAACTTTAGAGCACTTTTGGATTAAGGACCCTGCCAAGAAGAAGAGCTGGAAAAGCTACCAGGAGGAGTACTGCCCCTTTGCTGTTTGTTGCTTTGTTGGGTTAGCCTGCAGTTGCTGCTTCTGTCTTGGGTAGTGAGAAGTCTGGACTGAACTTCCTTGAATCCTGCTGTTAAAGTTTCTCCAAGGGCTGGAAGTAGAGCTTGCCTCCTGTTGGAAGTCTCAGGCACACCAAAGACTTCACCATCTTCTAGGTACCCGAGTCTGGAACTGCGCGTTTCATCTGCCACAGAGGAAAAAGCAACCCGACGCCGCTGCCGGCTCCATGACCTGTTGGCACTGCAGAGAGCACCACCCCGCTTCGCACCGCAACCCTGGTCTCACTGACAATGCCACCCTACACCACCAATGAATTGCTGCTTGCACCGTGATCTGAGGGCACCGCACTTTGCACCGCCTCGCTTCACATTGCCACACTGGTACACCCGATGAGGCCACTCCTTGCTGACATCGATGCCGCTGCCTGCACTTTGGCCTGGGGGCACCCCTCGTAAGTTACTCAACACACCACCCTGTCCCACACCGTAGCCTTGGCCCACCGACGCTGGCACCATCGACTCCAGATCGTCTACCAATGACAGTGCTTCTGCAATGACGACACAGCTGCTTGCACCGTGACCAGCTAGGCACCGCAACAAGCAATGCCCCACTTCGCACCGCAGCCCAGGTCTCACCGACACCGATGCACACCGTCACCAACCGTTGCCTGCATCGCAACCTGAGGGCACCACACGTTGCTCCACTTCGCCCCGCAATCCCGATGCCTGACGACACCAGCAATTCTGACCTAAACCTCATGGAGTTCGAACTGCAACCTGTGTGGCTTCAATGGGCTGACTCCTGCACCGACCTCCGGGACCGACGCCTGCCGATGCCACCTCTTCGGAGCTCATTGCAAGATCCACAATGCCCTGCATTTCCAAGGTACTGTTTGCGGGTTTTCCCGACACTGTAGCTGGCCCGTGACGCCGTAGTTGGCATGAATTGTTGGATTTGTTTGTTCACGATGCCGTGATAGCCCCAGACAAAGCTATTGACTTCAAGGAACTGTATTTCAAGTCTATTTTGGCAAATATACGTACCTTTATTACTGTGGTGTCCTTTTGTAGTGTTTTCACTGAGTTACTGTGTGTTATGTGCAAATGCTTTATACATTGCCTCTGAGATAAGCCAGACTGCTTGTGCCAAGCTACCAAGGGGGTGAGCAGAGGTTATTTTAGAAGTATAATCCACTTACCCTTTTTAGAAGGAAGGGTCCCTACTTGGACAAGGTGCATACCTCTGCCAACTAGAGACCCCCATTTCTAACACTTACCCTTCTCTCATGCTTACTTTTTCCATTTGTCCTTCTGTGTTTTCCCCGATGTTCATGACTGTATCCTTCTCCTTTTTGCCTTTCCTTTGCTGTGCATGTCTGCTTCTCACCCACACCCCTATGTCATTTATTACCTAGCAGTACTATTTATGAGTACTTTGTCGCCAGATCTGCATACAGAGGAGGCCCATAAACAACAGTGTTTAGTGGGACCCATTCCACCATCCCATGTCACCCAGTAGCAGCCGCTGCTTAGGCTGCTGAAGTGGAGGGTTGCCTACGCCCCTGCCTTGTAGTCTGGACACAAGTCCGTTCGAGGACTAGATGCACAACAGTCTTTTGACAGATTGTTGAGGTCGCCAGTAGATAGAGGGATTGAGGATACTAGATGGTGTCAAGGCATGGGTTGAGGGTGTGAGGCAATGTGTGAGTGGAGCTGAAGGTCCTCCTTGGTTTTATCCTAGAGGTATCTTTCCAGGTGTTATGTTTTGGAGACAAAGTTGTAAGCAAGGCAGTGACATAGTTCTTGTGTGTGAAGGGGTTTGAGAGTGTGAGCATTCTGGGTTCAGGAATTTGCAGATCACCTGGTCAAAATCCTAGAATGGATATGTGGATTAATAAATCTAATGGGAGCAGTGGAAACATTTCACCCACTAAATTCAATTTCGTGGCTGTAACCTTGTAGATTCTAGAGTGGCATGGAATGTCAGTTTGTCCTAAGAATTGTCTTTTCCCAGCATCATTTGGCTCTATTTGTGGGATTTCGTCTATTTGTGGGGTTTCAGTTCTGAAGTCATCCACCCCTTTTTCCTACATTGCCCGGATGAAGTGGTGATCTTTGAAGGAATAATGTTGTCAAGGATGACAACCAGGTATGAAACTGTTATTCTGAGATCACTTGGGTGTTAGGCAACCTTGAGTTGAGCACAGAAGGTGGTACTGCCAAGACATTTACATACTCTAGCAGATGTTTTAGCAGTCGTGACGATATATTTTGCTGATGAGAGGAAGGTCACTGTTGAACTGAGTTATAACATGATCAGTCCATGTCATTGGAAATGTGCTGGTAGCTGTGATGTGGTCCTCCTGAGGATTTTCTAACCTGCTGCAAGCACAGCTTCAAGTAGGATTGGTCCTTCCGCATTGCTGAGGCAAATCTCAGTGATGAAAAGCAGGGTCAATGTATGACTCAAGGTCATTAATGTAGTTTTTGCTCAAAGTTCTTCAATTCCTGAAGGGAATGAAGAACTTGTGAGTCGCCTTTGGTGGTTGATTTTAATAGGTGAAGTGCTTTGTGGGGATTTGCAGGGAGTGTCATTCTCTGAGGCAATGAGGCTGAGAAGTGACATTACATGATTAGGTGATTGAAGAGAAGATGGTGGTGAACAGGAGAAGGATGGGTTTGGAGGGCAGGTGTTTGAGGGGCATAGAGGGTAGGTAAGGCCAGTTGATTGATCAGCTGAAAGAGCAGGGATATGCGATAAGAAAGACAAGATAGAAGTAGAGGATGTGGAAAGTGAAAAAGGAGATGGGGTAGGTTCAAGCGAGGTTGGAGATGTGTACAAGGTCGAGGAGGGAGTCAGTTATAAAGCTCAAAAGAGAATTCACAAGTGAGTGTCAAGTGAAAGTCAGAAAGGTGGGTAGAATTAGTGGACAATCAGAGGAGAGGAGTTAGAAAGGAAGCAGAATCAGGGTGGTATTTAGTGATGGCAGATGGTTAGAGATTATAAGAAGCGCATGGAGGGGTAGGAGAAATAGGGTAAGTGGAGGTGTACATGATGAGCCAGCAGGAGGGAAGAGAGATGTGTCAGAGATGGCAGGTGAAGATCAGTTTGGATTAGTGGAGGTGGGAGAATGGTTAGGCATGGCAGTGTGGAGTGAGGTAATAGGCAGGAGGTAAGGGGAATATTCAATTAAGTAGCAAAAGATTTGTCATTTGCCTGGCATAGAAGTGAGAGCGCTGGGATTTTTCATTATATTTTTGTCTAGATATTGATATAGTTGGCTTTGAATTCTGTAGCCGAGAGGTCAGTTGATTTATTCATTGAATTGATTGAATAAGCACTTATGGACATCCCAGTGCTGATAGTGCAGCACAGAAGCATCAAGATAATTTCGAATACTCCACTGAAGGAGAATATTCTGGAAAAGCCAGGTTTTAAGCATTTTTTGGAAAAGAAGTAGCTGATTTACAGAACGTAAATAGAGGGGGAGGGTGTTCCAGAGTTTGGCTGCATTATATGAGAAGGAATGCCCTCCAAATTTTTCCTTTCTAACTCAGGGTACTTTACCAGGTATGCATTAGAGCAGAAATCTTCAAACTGTGGGGCACGCCCTCCTGGGGGGGCACAAATGCCTCTGCAAGTACATGTAAATGAAGATGGCCTGGAAATGCGGCGATGTTCATTTGCTGCATTTCCAAGCTGTCTTCATTTACTCCGAAGCCCTTGAAGTGAGATCAGAGTGCCATGGGGCCGGAGGTCAGTGAGTGTGCTGCTGTGGGCTCGGCTGGGCAGTGTCTGGAGTCTTATCTCCGGCACGCCCAAGTTTTTCACAGGTCTTTAAAGACCATTTGCATATTTACATACCTTTGTAAACTGGTTACCAAGGCTTAGTTTTTTTTCTGGTTCCAGTACACCCTGGGCCCCCACTCTGCCTATTCCTTACATTTACATTTACTAGTGTGAGAATGCATTTAATGAAAAGGAATATAAAGTAGGGTTGCCAAAAGAAAAATGCCAGCCATGTGTTGTTTAAAGAGCCTGCAAAGACCTCGTCTTGACACTAAATAGGGTTATAAATAAAAAAGTATGTATTCATTTGTAATGTGACTTTTCTGTCTTTTCTGTCTTTGTTCCCTTTAATTATCAGTCATGAATCATTCAGGCCGCCCTAGAACACAATTAAAAGTGCTTTCTATTTATATTTGCTGTTCGAAGTACGCACAGATAAGTGCTGAAAATACAGCTTTAGGTGACTGTTTATTTTTGTACCGTCTGCGACGTCAAAATAATGAGCTGGCAACCCTAATCATAGGACTGGAAGTTTGTTGCAGGATCAGCACATTATTTATTTCCTCCACCCTTGATACCTGATTAATGCCATAATAGCAATAGTTTAACTTATATCTGAAACCCTACGCTGTCGTCAATAACATGCTGATTTACTCCAAGTGTCTGGGAATGCACCCTGCATTCAGACAACTCACTCCTCACTCCTCATTCTCACCCTTCACTTTCATGCTCACCCTGCACTTACAGCGCATAGTTATGGATTTCCTGCATTTGCCACATAATCCATCATCTGCTGCATAATTTGCAGATTAAAAAAAAAAAAAAAAAACACTAGTTTGCAGCTCAAACGGCTCAAAAGTCACTAAAAATGCAGCAACACATGTTACCTCGCAGTGGAAGACCCCTTCCAAAGGTCGACTGGCCACCTCTCTGCTGCCCCTGCTATATGTGGGTGTCAATGTGGCACCCATGAGGGGCAATAAAAGCCAGGACAGCGTTAACAAGTGTAAAAATTGCAAAACAATGCACCAATGCTATCACAAAATATGCAGCACTATGCAGCACAATTCGCCCTTGCCCGCCGCAGAACCTAGTCAACCCCGCCGCAGAACTCGGCCCTCTCCTGCTGCATAACTCCAGTGGCCCTGTTTATAGTGCTATGAGGTCACAGCCTGTGGCAGAAAGCACTGTGAATATGTAAGTCATTATTTTAAAACAATATTTACATACTCTAAGCTAGGCTGCTGCAAAATGATGCAGTGATTGAGATAAAACAAGTTCTTACAAAATATACTTTTTAGTAATAAGTAATCAAACTGTATCAAATGCAGACATTTTTGTAAGTGTCTCCACTATTCCAGATCTCAGCTGATAACACCCTTACATTACATCTCAAAAAGAATAAATCTTTGCCACCATGAAGCTTTAAGCAGAGCCACTGGAATTATTCAGCAGAAGAGGACCACATTATGCAGTAGGCCTGACCAAACTATGCAGCCAGAAAAGGTAAATTATGCGGCACAATGCGGAACATTTTGTGGTTAGCATTACTTCATTATTTTGTCATCGGAACTCAAGGTAACGCTGTCAGGGGAAATATTTCACCTCATTAGTACCAGTTTAACACCCAAATACAGCAGTAAGCAACTACAAGATTACCAGTCAATCCCCGCAAAGGGCCCTCCACTGCTCCGGAACACTTTGTCACGCCTTAAGCAACTTTTGTTCAGTCAGAGCCAGAATCAAGCTTTCCCCTTGTTGAAATCTGCAGATTATGTAGCAAATGCAGTAAACTGATAATTATGTGGAAAACACTGCTGCTGCAGAAACTCATAATTCCAGTGGCCCTGGCTTCAAGTGACTCAATCAATTAATGGCTGGTAAGAAGGCTGGTATCTTTTTTAACTTTCTGCACTACCACCACACCCTTTGCTTTCAGACAGAGGCACCTCAAAGTCAGTATTAACCATTCAGGGGCCGTTTTTGTGTGAAAGCTGAGTCCATGGGGTGGCAGGTAGAAGGTCAGCAGGGTTGCATTCAGATGTAGAGCCCTAATCCTCTCGATCCCTGGGGCCTCACCGTAATGGTCTAGGAGACAGAGGAAAGGAGCGGGATTCATAGATATTGTCAAAGAGAAGGCCCAGAATAGGGAGCAGTGTATGGGGACTCATTTTTATGTTTAGAAATGGCCAGAGACAGCTTCTTCAGAGCGATACCCCAAAGAAGGGGACAATATAAGTGTTTTTTTTTTTAAAGGGACATTCATTAGTGACGCTGGTACTGCTGCCAAGTGTGTAAGTGGCCACTGCTGGTTATTATTTAGGAAGCAGATGCAGCAGGACTGGGGCCCAGGGATTTGAGGGGCCCACTGCATCACAGTTATGACTGTCTACCTTTAAAAAAGGGGCATCGGAGCTTATTTTCCTTTCAAGCATTAGGACCGAGGTGATGATCCGTCATGGTGGGGAAGAGGTAAAAGATGCAGAGGAGATAGCCTGCTACTCAGGACTGTAGTTATCATTAGTGCAGCAGGTGTAGTTGCATTGGGGTCAAAGAGTGTGAGGGGCTCACAACACCCCAATTATGGGGAGCAGTTTGTTTGGGTTAAAATCTGTTTTTGTTTGATGTATTTGCTGTTTTATAAGTCTCATATTTAGTGCGGTTCATAAGCTATAGAAAAAGTATTCCTGAAATCATCTCATAAGCCCCGCTCCCTGCACGCAGCCATGTCCCTCCCGCACCCCCAATCCTTGCCATAAAGTTTTGGAGGGGGGCCCGAATTTAAAACATTTTGCTTGGGGGGGGGCTCAGAGTAAAAAAGTTTGAAGACCTCTGCATTAGAGCATCACAGGGTTCATCGAGGGAGATAGAAAGAGATCAGGGAGAGGGAAATCAAAGGTCCATTGCCCCACAGTGTCTTATGGGCAATGCAGAGGGATTTGAACTTAATTCTCTCAGCTACAGGGAGCCAATGTAGGGAGTTCAGAGCATGTCAGGCAGATTGGTTTCTAGGTATATTGAGCAACAACACAGTTTTGCTCTACCTGAAGTTTCCTTGTTTTGGCCTTTGGAGCTCCCAGGTAAAGAGAGTTACCATAATCCAGGCAAGAGAGAATGAGGGCCTGAACTATCTGCCTCTTAGCAGTGAAAGGAAGAAAAAGAAGAATCTTCCAAAGAATTCTAAGGAAGCCGTAGCAAGTGGCCCCAAGCTTCACCGCCTGATGGTCAAATTTAAGAGATTTGTCTAGCCACATGCCAAGACTTTTAATGGTGATTTTAGGGGGAGAGGGGACCTAAACAACTTGGCCAGTCCAGTTCCAGACCCAGGTTTAAATTGTTGCCCAGGAGCATGAGCTCAGTTTTGTCTCCATTGAGTTTGAGACAAGAATAATACATCCACTTGGTTACCTTTTCAAGACATAAGTCTAGAGAAAATGAGGAGAAGTCTTTGTTTTGATTCAGAGAAAAAACAAATTGCGTATCTTCAGCATAGGTAACTATCGAGATCCCAAAGGGTAGAATGATATCTGCAAGTGGCCTCATATATATATTAAACAAAGTTGGGCTCAAGGAGGAGCCCTGAGGTTCTCCACAATTTAAAGGAAGGCAGTCAGATGTACAGCCTTCTTTAAGGACCTGTAATGTCCTATCTTCAAGAAAGGACTGAAGCCAGGAAAGAGCACTCCTTTTGGTTCCAGCATTCACAAGTCTTTTTACAAATATGTTATAATTCACCGCATTGAATGCTGAACTCAAGTCAAGCAAGATAATGGCAGCGGATCCTCCTTGATCAAGTAATCTTTTAAATTCTCCGGCCACTGCCAGAAGGGCAGTCTCCGTGCCATGGAGGGGTCAGAATCCGGTCTGAGTGGAATGAAGTAATTTATAACTTTCTAGAAAGTTTGACAAAATCTAGTTGGCATATTTTTCTAGTATTTTACTAATCCCTGGGAGAAGAGAGATAGGACAGTAGTTACCTAACATCAAGGGATCCAAATTAGGCTATTTTTAGGTCGAGCCTCGAGTAGCGCGCAAGCGCTGCTTAGAGGCGAAGACTTTTAGTAAGTGAGTTTTGAAAGCAGTCCCAAAAACGCTCGTGCGTCGTGGCTGGCCTTTTTGAGATGGGTACGCGCGGCAAACATGTGTTTCCAATTATCGTGCCCAGACGCGGGCGCGATAATTGTAAACACATGCCGGCAAAAGGCCATGACGCACGAGCGTCTGGTCAGCTGAGCAGGCTGCCGAGCTCGCCCCCGCTCCTCCATTGTTGTTCTTGGCATCGCCTTCACGCGCACCGCTTCGGGCTCCCTCGTTGGCGGCGATAAAATGCCGCTTCGCTCATAGCTCCGAACCAGCACGCACCCTGCAGTTCCCCGGGGCACAAGCAGGCATCCACTTCTGTCTTTTTGCTGACCTACAGTTCCCCGGGGCACAAGCAGGCATCCACTTCTGTCTTTTTGCTGCGATCAGCTTGTGTTCTAGTTTGTTTAATCCTTAGGAATGGCAGATAATGGCTTTCTCATGGAGGTTTGTGTGGATTCTGTGGAGTCTGCTGTGAATGCCGAGAGAGGAGGTAAGGGAGGCGTCTGACCAAGCACACTGGTCACCGACTGTCATAGGCCAAGCAAAAGGGCAAAAAAAAACAAAAGCGCAGCTTCATGAGTGTCTGCTTTTCAACTGCGTGTTGAGAGTGTGTGTTTGTTTACTTCCTGCCTACATCAATACCTGATGTTTTTACTTCCCCTGACATTTCTCCAGGTCCTTTGATTTTCTTCCGTCCATTCTCATCACTCAAGCAGTTCTATCATGGTTTTAGTTGGCATGAGATGTTTGGAAACAAGTACATGCCGTTGTTGTTTTTCCGTGATTGCGCTTATCCCATAATAGTTATGCTAAATGTGCCCCAGTGTTTGATCCTGCTGCATTGCACATTCACACTTATAGAGGGAATACATTGTTAGAAAGGGCAGAAAAACGGTGCTTCAGTATCGCTGTATAGTTTTAAGTTGTGCACCATGCTTTCTAAGCTGTGCACGGTGGTGCTTCTCCTATAACCTTTCTCTCCAGTTGCTGAAGCCCCTCTTGATATCACCATGGCCAATAGAGCGAAGTATACCATTATTAGGTCCCTGTACATAAGCCAGTACTATCGTATCTAGTCTTAAACATTGAGCAGTCCTGTAAATTAATACTAAAACAACATTATAGATTATGTTTTAGAAACACCTCCCTTTGACAGTGATTCTGAGGGCCCGATACTTATCATCAACTTTTTTTCGCTCCTCAAAGATGCGTGAAAGTATACCAATAAAAAAAAAAGCATTTCATTACAGATGATAAACATAAAATAAAAACAGTGCAGGTTACCCGATACTTTGCCGCTTCGCTCATAGCTCCGAACCAGCACGCACCCTGCAGTTCCCCGGGGCACAAGCAGGCATCCACTTCTGTCTTTTTGCTGACCTACAGTTCCCCCGGGGCACAAGCAGGCATCCACTTCTGTCTTTTTGCTGCGATCAGCTTGTTCTGTTGTGTGAAGGGCCAGTGATTGAGATTACCAGCAAAGCGACAACTGCTCTGCTCTCTGGAAAGATCGATTTTTTACTTCATTGAGGCTTCATTAGTTCTGGACTAGACATTCAGCCTTCTTTAAGCATTTCCTCCAATTCCTCTCATTAAAGGGTTATTCACAGTTTACACTGTGCTCATGTGATTCTTATCACACCAGACTAGGTCAGGCACCCTTAGCTCCCGGCCTCCTGCATTCAAGCTGCGAGCCCCCATGGCCACTTCTGCCCTTCCTTCTGTTGCAGTGCAGCTGCCTTCTGGTTCACTTAAATGTGCCTTTTTGCAAAAAAATTATTTGCCTAGAAGTTGAAAGTGTATCCCTTTCTTCCTTTGTTACCAGCAGAGGTTTTTTTATTGATTGTGTCCTCCACATGAGTAGTCTGTTAGAACTGGGGGTACTGTTTGCCACTTGTTTATTTAGTTTCTTGCAGAGCATAAGTTACTGGGGAATATAAAAAATGTTGCCAAGACTGCAAAGAAGGACCAATTAATTCCAGCGTACAACGAGCTGTTTCAAAATAAGGTATGTAAAACCGTAGTTTACAAGCGCAGTGAAGCACAATATTATGTATAGCCCTCAATGGAACCCACTAGCGTGAATACCAGATTATAAATCTGGGTATTCGCTGCTAGGATGCAGCAACAGTGGGAAACCAAAGGAATTTTAGGTAGAGCTGACCTGGCTGTCGGAGAGCTCAACAGAGCAGCGTTGTCTGCGGTCAGCATTGGGAGGAGAGGGGTAAAAAGGCTCAGATGTGGTGGATTGGGTGGCAGGAGGCAAGGTTTTTTAAAAACAAATGTTTGGCTATTTAATGTATGGTTGCTCAATTACTTCTCTGCCCTTGCATTCAGTTGAAAGCAGGGGCAGATGATTCAGTAGACCATACATGACCCAATATTATACATGGGTAACACTGGAAACAAGCATTGGCATAGCCAATAGGTCTTGCCTTTGGGACCTTATAAGTGTTTAGCCATGCAACAGTTGATGTTGTTGCACCAAGGATATTGTGCTGCATAACTAAATACTTATAAGGTCCCAAAAGCGAGACCTATTGGCTATGCCAATGCTTGTTTAATAATGCTTTAACCATGGAATGTTTCCATGCCAAAGGAATGCATCCAGTAGTCAAAGAAAGATTTATCAATCCAAGCAAAGAGGGGAGTATCACATTGGTGAGTTTAGCTAAAATACGTGAGGGAGCCGAGTCAGTAGGGGATCCTGACTTAACTTGATGTAGGATCTCTGTTAGCTTGTCTGAGTTCAAAATAGGGAATTCCTTAAACTTATTATGAGTATAGGGTGCATGGTCATCATCAAAAGTGAAAGTGCCAGTGGAGGGAGAGGTGGAACATATCATAAATATCTTGGATTTTCTTATGAAAGAAACTAGCTACATCATTGCACCATGAAGGTGACGGTTCCAATGTGATGCCTAAGGAAGGTGACTCAAGAAGGGCTTTTGCAATACGGAAAATTTCACGTGGTGAATTGACAGCTTTATTGATTTTTCCTTCTAAATAAAGTGCTTGTGCTTTTTTAATTTCAGCTTGATAGGCTTCAAGAGAATCTCTGTATTTCTGTTTGCTCATCGCCCCATAGTCTTTCCTCCAAATCCTTTCAGCTCTTTTACAAATTTGTTTCAGCTTACGGAGATTGGGAGCATAACATTTCTCCTGGTAAGAGTTTTTTAGAGGACCTGATCGAAGGAGGATTCAATCCATCGAGAATTGTTTTGTTAGCCATGGTTGGGTTTGGATCTAAAGTAGGTCTGGAATCTAAAAGGGATTGTTTCCATTGCTACAACAACAATTTGGGCCAAGGTCGATCTTTGCTGCTAATTGATTTATGGTAAGAAGACTGCATCCCAGTTTCCAAGATAACTGGAATCAGTAAGTGATCTGACCAGATTACAGGGACGGGGTCTAGAACCCTTAGCATTTTATCGTTGGAGAAGCTAGGGTCAAGTAAATGCCCTTTATCAAGTGTGGGTTCTACCACTCTTTGTGTAAGCTAAATAGCTCTCAAGTCTTGGAGGAGGGTGGAAACTTGAGAATTCATGGGCTCGTCCTGATGTAGGTTAAAATCTCCTAATAAAGAGAAATTGGCTCTAGCACTGGCCAAATTAGCAACAACTTCAGGGAGGGATTGAAGGTATTTACCACAGGTTCCAGGTGGTCTCTATATTAGAATACCTGAAAAAGTGCTTGTAGGGGAGAATGAGATCGCAAATGTCATGCTTTAACAGTCTAATATCTAGTCAGTTTTGGCGAGACAGCTGAAAACATCTTTCAGGATGATTGCAGTACCTCCACCCATCTTGGTTTCACCGTCTCTGTGTTTGATATAATATCCGGGGGAAGGGTTTGAACAAGGTCTGGCCCAGATTCTGCATGTAGCCAGGTTTTCTTCAGGAGTACAACAACTGATGTTTCCTCTTCTAAAAAAGTAAAGAGTTCTAATTTATGTTTTGGAATAGACCTACACTTAATTAGGAACAGTCTGCGAATGGTATTCCCTTCCAAAGACATTGGTCTTTGGAAGGGAAAGCGGGCAGTGTCTATATGTGGTTTCTCCTTTAAGTAAACACATAGGGGGGATATTCACAAGAACGTGCGCTAAACATCTCCAAAAAATGTTAACGCAACTTTACACATCGCAGTCTATCGCGGAAAAATATTCCTGTGTTAACGTGGAATTCACAACAGGGCGGTACCATGCGATAGTCTCCCGAAAACGTGGACAATGTCCGCGATACAACAACCGCGATGGTGATAAAAACCCAAACCCCAACGCACAAAAACATGCGATGGGCCAAACCGCGATGAGGAAATCAGCGATAAGCAGCGCCAGGCCTGCCAAACACACACGGCAGGCGGGAAAATCACTACAAAAGTAGAAAAAACACACAAACACAAAATGACCAACACTGAAGCACCATGGAGGCAGCCGGAGCAGGCGCAGAAGACGAGCGGAACCCCACAAGCACCCCGGACGACCAGCCTGGGACCTCGGGGACAGGGAAGGGCAAGGACAAGAAGAAGAGGAAGACAAAGTTCAGTCCGCAGGAGAATAGGATCCTGGTCACGGAGGTGATGGAAGACCATCAACAACTGTTCGTCACCTCCAACGTGTCATTGGGCACCAAAAATGGACTATGGCGGTCCATCGTGGACAAGGTGAATGCCGTCGGAGAGCACAAGAGGTCAATGGACGAGGTCAAGAGGCGATGGATCGACATCATGCGCAAAACCAAGGAGAAACTCGCAGGCAACCAGAAGGCAGCAATGTAGACTGGAGGTGGGAGCCCAGCGCCACAGCTGGAGCTGGATGACATGGAGGAGCTGGTGTCGACAGTCATCAGTGTGGAGACCGTGACAGGAGTCGGGGCACCGGATACTGCTCGACATGACACAGCACAACAGCAACAGGGTGAGTAACCACCAGGTACTGGGGGGACGGGGGGAGATGGCCACAATGGCACACATGCGCAATCAAGCAGAGCACAGTGCACACCCACAGTGACTCTGGATCATGGCCCTGATCTACAGACTGTCACAATGTACATTGCCATGCTGTCTGAATGTGAACATGTACCATGCGGCTACATACATGTGGACACATTGTAACACAGCATCTCCCCTTCACATTGCAGGGGCCCCATCAACACCTCCTGCAGAGCAGTCCCAGCCACTCTTCACTGATGACGAGGAGGACACCACCAGCATCGACACCCAAACCCTCCAAGACATCATTGAACTCATCCGCCAATCACCTCCAGGATCAGGGCAGCCCAGCTGCATTGAGGAGACCCCACCCACTCCACAAACCACCCAGCAGGAGGCACCCACAACCCCGGCTGTCTCCCAAGACCCCCCCCAACAACACATGGCCTTCCAACGCCGTGTGTTGGAGGCCAGAGGGAGATGGCTGAGCAGGTGCAGGTGGGGTTCGACCTCATGGCTACCAAACTTGATGCCATCCATGGGTGTCTGAGTCCCATCAGGGACCACCTCCAGTCCCTAACGGACACCCACAGGCCGCTCCATGGTCTCCAACAATACCTGGCTGACATCGCTGGAGTCATGACTCGGAGACAAGAACACCTGTCCGCTCAGAGTGGCTCCAGCGATCTCAGCCGTGAGCTGGCACACATGCGGAGGATCATTCCATGTGAACAGCAGCTATATACAATGATATGTGCTGGGGAAATGGTTCGCTTCTTCTGTTTGTCGACGGCGTTTCGACCCTCAAAACAATGTGGGGTCTCTTCAGGACTATTGATGAAGGGACATCTGAATATATGGTTGCGCAGCCTTGTGAAAATGATGTGCCACACGTGAAGAAAAGAGGAAAAGGTTTACTCACATGAGGACCCGTCCGGGTACTCAATGTGAGGACAGGCTGTCAATCCAATGGGTTATGTAGGTGGGCCAGAGGGGCTCAATTAGTTTTACGCCACAGCCGTAGCGTTGTAGAATCCCTTTGTGGATTAACAGTGACAATGCACTGAGAGTATTTCTCGGTAGAAGAATGGAAAAGCGGGACAGCGCTCCGCGTGTAGATTCAGAAAAAGCTGCGTCAGTCAGCTTGATCGGGTACAATGACCATCGAAACGCCGTCGACAAACAGAAGAAGCGAACCATTTCCCCAGCACATATCATTGTATATAGCTGCTGTTCACATGGAATTATTTTGATAATGGTCGACTTGTACAAACTGTGGAAACCTTGTATTTAATATTCACGTTGTCACTTAGGTTTAGGTTCCCTTTGTCACTTGGGACACTATGCACAAATGTTGTTTTGATGTATAATGTTTACTCCTAACTTTATTGTTTAAAAAATCCATAAAATATACTACACTGGAATCAGTGTGTTAGTGGTTCCTTCGCGCTCTGCCATTATCTAACCCTCTATATCGCGATTGTGCTTATGTATCATTACCTCAGTATATTATTCCACAGGAACCATTGTTTTTCCTATATAACACCAGCAGAAGGCAGGTGTTAAATCCCTGCTGCTACCGCGGCTTATCGCCTGTTTTTGGTTCGCATCGCAGATCTGGCAGTTCGTTGTGAATGTGGTGTAGTGGTGTTTTCGTGTGTTTTTGCACGGGAACACCTACTCTGCATCTCATTAGGGTTAGTTGGTGGTGTCACCCGTGGAGGTAGATTTTGCGGCAGTTATCGCGGGAATACTAACGTTGTCTGCAGATTGCACCCGCTTGTGAATGGGGCGTTAAATCTATCTCCACTTGTGATGCGTTAAGGTGGCGATAACTCGGCGATAAGTCCTTGTGAGTATGCCCCATAGAGTAACAACAACTTTCATTGATAGACCTCCGCAGCGCTAAGAGTTGAGAAGGAGAGTATATGCGCCTACTTACTTAAGAAGAGGCAGGGTTCCCAGCCCCTGACCCTAAACGGATGCAGACAGGCTTACCTTAGGTGCGCCTTCCGCACGCCAGCAGCGCGCCCTCTGCACGTGTCAGCGCAGCGCGTCTCATTTTAGAGAGGGGACCCAGAGACACTGGAGCGCCAACCAAAATGGCGTCTCCCAGTGTCTCAATGTGCAGAGAGCAGAAAAAAATAAAAGGGTGGCTTAGGCTGAAAAACAATTCGATTTAAACTGAGTTCAAATTCGATTTTTAAAAGCAGCAAACTGAGTGCAATTCAATTTTAAAGCAATGTATCGCAATTCCCCTTGTCCCCCAATTTACATCAATAGAATGGTTCTGTGCACGCTAACCGCGCATCCGCACAGTGGATCTCATTTCATAGAGAGGACCAAAGACACTGGAGCGCTAACCAAAATGGCGTCTCCCAGTGTCTCAATGTGCAGAAAACAGAATACAATAAAAAGGTGGCTTAGGCTAAATAACAATTCGATTTTAACTGAGTGCAAATTCGATTTTTAAAAGCAGCAAACTGAGTGCAGTTAATTTTTAAAACAATGTATCGCAATTCCCCTTGTCCCCCAATTGACAGCACAAGAATGGTTCTGCGCAACGATAACAGCTTTAAAGACCAAGGGGCAGATTTACAAGAAGGTGCCGCAGCGTGGCACCGCAAGCCCTTTGGCTGCGCCACGCTGCGGCACCTTCAGAGCACAGGAATGCGACATATTTACGATGATATGTCGCATTCCTGTGCTCTCCCCTGCGCTGGCGCACAAACAGCTGCCATGCGCCGACGCATGCACCCTTGCACCATGGTGCAAGGATGCCTGCGTCTTGGGGAGATTGTTTTTGTGCAGGAAGTGGCACCTTCCTGCACAAAAACAATCACTTCAGGCATTTTCCTCCTTCAATGTGTGCTGTAGAATGCATCATGCATTGAAAGAGGAAAGAAACGAGGAGAAATGAAAACATTTCTCCTCGTTGTGCCTCGCTACGCCACATAGGGTGGCGTAGCATACTGACGCATTTCCAGGTTTACAAATCCTCGTAAATCTGGAAATGTGTCTGGTTCCATGGGTGTTGCGTGGGAACACCCACAGCAACACCCATGGAACGCCCCTTTCACGCAAAGTGCTGCGTGTAAAGGGGCCGTATTTACAAGGACAGGAAAAGCCACGCAGGGTGGCTTTTCCTGTCCTTGTAAATATGGGGCAGTGAAATGGGCTGCCAGTGCGTCACAAAAAGTGACGTACTGGCAGCGCAAGGGGCTTGGAAATCTGCCCCCAAGTGCTGAGTTAGAAGTAGTTGCTTTGGAGATGTCCAGATGGATGCTTTGGTAAATTGTCGTAGCATGTGTTAGATCAGAATTTCTGTGGAAATACCACGCGACACATGTTTTACCAGGTGAGGAATCCCACCCAGAGTTACCGGTTGGTAGCCCCTACCGGGTATTACTGCACCATTTGATACCACCGTCTTTTCCAGTCACATATTCCACCTGCTATAAGTATTTTACAATACATGACTGGAAAACACATCGAAAATCCGGAAAAAGCATGCAGTGAACAGCTCAGGTATTTCCGCTGCATGGTAATTCCCATTCTGGGGCCGAATCTTATAACCACCAGACCAAGGAGCGGTAATACTTTCTATACCAGTAATACCAGGTCAGGTTTTCCAAATCCATTTCTATCAAACCATCGTTTTCATCACATTTTTGGCACTCATTTTATCAATTTTGCTCGGCTGTGACACATCAGGATTTGAAGTGCCGAAGGAAGGGCTAAAGACAGATCTCAGCTGCGGACGCTTTATGGACCCTGTGATCCCTTCAGTTCAATGGGGCGGGGCCACACAGCTCTAGTAAAAAGCCAATGGGCTACTCAAAGTCCATCACGGCACAGGGCCAGCCAGTCCCATGTAACCACCAGGTAAAGTTCATGCCCATCAGATGTGCTAAAATTCTCCTTTGATTTTGCTGTTTGAATATTATGCGTTAGCTTTAAAAACACAGAGAAGGCACGTGCAAGAGACGAGGGTCACGTGCTGGGTTCACTGAAATATTTTTTTTATAATCTCAAATATTTACATGTTTTCAAAAAGCATTTTTTCTAGCCTCTGACCAAATAAAAAAAAGTCCAAACAAACCAGAATGGCTGGGTTGGAAAGCTGAACATGCGGCATGGGTTTTAATTGGGTGCAACTGCTCTAAAAATAACTTTCAACCCTCATCTGAGAGCTGTGTGAAAATGATCCCGTTGCTAGGAGACATAAGTTACCAGGAGACAGGCATTGCTAGGAGATGCCGGTTACCTTAGCAACGAGTGACTGAGGGGGTCTGACTCATCTGCAGTGCAGTAGACGGTTCATATAAGGCCCAGTTAGTTTGTGAACAGGCCCGGCGGGGCAGGAATCCCCTTCGCCATGACTCTCAAGGGATCCATCCGAGCATGGACAGGCTCACCACCATTCAACTTTAATATTTTGCAACATTAAGTGTCCTGCTGTGACTCCTAATATACATATGCATTCCAATGCATTTCAATGGAAAGTTCAACTTGGAAAAGAATGTCCAGGTTAGAGGATCCTTATTGCAGTTGTCACACGTCGAGTCAGCATACCCCCATCCATTGGCTGCAGATTGGACCACGCCAACTGTAGGGATAAATGCTGCCCATATTGTCGAAGCCCTGCAGTGTAAGAACAAGAGAGCACACTCCACCTTGGCTCACGTGGAATAAAACAATGCTAGTTTTGCCTAAGGGGCATGGAAATAGAGGTAAAAATCCCTGTCACAATGATCTCCATAATCATCATCTGGAGATGCTGTTCATGTAAGTGTGCTTTTCCTTGCATGTTAGCATCTATGTGGCCTTCATACCTCTGTTGAGGTACATACCCCGCTCGCTATAGGATGTCGGGCAAGAAGTTGCACCATTTGTTGTGCCTGGTTAGTAGTCGTGGGTTTATAGCGTGGGCTGTGTAGGAAACGTTGGATGTTGTACACGAGGCTCAGAGTGGACTTCCAAATGCGCTAATGCAAACTTCTACCTGCACTGAGATCAGCTCCCGTGCACCACGGAGACACCTTTGTGCCATAGTGCAAGGGTGTCTCCGTGAGTCTAGCATGGGTTTTGTACTGGAAGGGTACCCTTCCAGTGAAAAATACTGGGGCTTATTTACAAGCCCCTTGTGCCACCGGTGCGACGCACCACTGGCACAACTTCCTGCCCCATATTTACAAGAAAACATAAAGCCACCCTGCGTGGCTTTTCCTGTCCTTGTAAATATGGACCCTTCTCATGCAACACTTTGCGTGAAAGGGGCGTGACATGGGTGTTGCTGTGGGTGTTCCCATGCAACACCCATGTATTCTGCAGCATTTCCAGATTTACGAGAATTTGTGAACCTGGAAATGCGTCAGAATGCGCAGGGGTGCTGCATTCTACAGCACACATAGGAAGAGGACATCACCTCTTTTTGTTGTTTTTGTCATTGCTTTTGTGCAGGAAGGTACCCCTTCATGCACAGAAACAATCTCCCGCAACGCAGGCACCCTTGCACCATGACGCAAGGGTGCCTGCGCGGCGCATGGCAGCCGATTGTGCGCCAGCGCAAGGGAACGCACGGGGATGCGTCATATTGTTGTAAATATGACGTATCACTGTGTTTTGAAAGTGCCGCAGCGTGGCACAGCCAAAAGGCTTGCGGTGCAGTGCTGCAGCACTTTCTTGTAAATAAGGCCCACTATGCATAGACTGACTTTAACCCTCTTTGTATGTGTGCTGTAAAGTGCAGCACACGTACAAAGTCGGAAAAGGAAGGAGAAATGAAAGCATTTCTTCTTCCTTGCGCCTACATGAAAAAGGGCGTCGTTTTCTGACGCTAAACCCTGCCTACTTTATTCAGTAAATAGGATTTAGCGTCAGAAACCATGGGTGGTTGCATGGGAACGTCCATGCTCCACCCATGGTAAGCCTCCTTGGCGCTAAGTAATGCAAAGCAGCGCTATGCGCTGCTTTGCATTATTTTCACATCATTTCCAGTGCTAAACAAGTTTAGCGCTGGATTGTAAATCAGAAAAAAAGATTGTAGGAGAGTAGGATCTGCCTCTTATGTTGCCCCCACTTTTTTTTCAGATGTTTACACTGGTTTCTGGCTATAGTCT
Organism: Calotriton arnoldi; assembly: GCA_963921515.1. Taxonomy (NCBI): domain Eukaryota; kingdom Metazoa; phylum Chordata; class Amphibia; order Caudata; family Salamandridae; genus Calotriton; species Calotriton arnoldi. The sequence continues at coordinate 1,186,977 of CAWUFW010005565.1, forward strand.
GGCTGGGCCCCTGCTAATCAGGGCCCCAGCCTCTCTGTTCTCTCTAAACGATTGGGAGTGCACTCTAGGTGCACTAGTGATTGGATACTGTGGTACCTTATGAGTCCCTAGTATATGTTACCTTAGGTACCAAGGGCATAGGTACTTCACAGGCCTACCAGGGGCTGCAGCATGTATTATGCCACCCCTGGGAAGCAGACTAAATCTGACACCACAGGCCTGCTACTGCAGCCTGGGTGAGGTGGTGCTAGCACTCCTCACTGAGATATAGGTTCCCTATATCTCTCCTGCACACACATATAAACCTATCAGTCACCCCTAAGGCAGGCCCTATCAATCCTGAGGGCAGGGTGCTTGGCTTCTATGTGAGGGGGTGCCTCTGCCTGAGCAGGGCCCCTCTGCAGCTCTCAGAGTCTATTCTCTGGTGCTGTTTGTGGATGCGGATTAAACCATATACTTTTAAGTGCATTATATCCTCGCGGTAAAATGCTAACTTTGGAATGGCTGCATCGAAACATGTCGTGTTTGGTGTCAAACATCTTGGAATACTACCCCCACGCCAGTCCTGGCGGCGGGAGTAGCATTCCACCCTTCTAGAGGGATAGACATGTACCTACTGTGGAAACGCGGTAGAATCCGGCAGAGCCCTGGCATCACAAAATGGATGCCACCAGTCACAGACACTGGGCTGCCCTCCTGCTGATGACCAACACTCGCAGTGGAGGAAGCCCAACAATAGATATCCTGTCCCAAGGGGGTGTGACCACCTTCCAGACAGGGTTTAGTGTATTGGGGCTGGGTGGGTGCACTCTTAGAGTGCTTTGAAGTCCTGCACTGGGGGAGCAGAAGGCTCCTCTGTGCATATGCCAGTTCAAACCGGCTCAGAGCTACCTGCCCCTGCTCTGGCGCGAAACTGGACAAAGGAAAGTGGGTGTAGCCACCCACTCCCCTGACCCTCCCATAGGTAGGGTCATAGAGCTAGTCCCTCCCTTTCTTTTAGTATAAGAGGGGGAACCTGTGCATTGCACCCTAGATTTCCCTGGACGACGCTCTGAAGAAGAATCCCGGACCTTCGACGTTCCACTACCTTTGGAAGACTGAAGAATCTCCCTTGGAGTCAAGGAGTGACTCCCCTGCTTGGCAGGCACCAAAAACTACAAACGACGATCACAAACTACGCCGCTCCCGCCGGAGTCCGAAGTCCCTGCAGCCCAAGAAGTAGATTTCCTAACTTCTCAAAGGCCATCATCGTGAGTCCCCAGCGAAGCTGAGGCCAGTGGACCCCAAGAGTAACGAGGAACCGCGACCCCTGGGTACCGTGCACTATTGTCGAGTGCAACCCCTCCACAACGTTCCACGAACTTGTGCTTTGGACCACGTGTGGTCCCAGCCTCCAGCAGGAATCCCTCCTAAGATCAGAGGCCTACCACGTCCCGAGTGACCGTGGGCCCCTGTGAGCGAATCCTCCCGAGGCGTCTTTGCGATCCCTTGCCAGCCGGCTTGTGGGTCCCCAGAAGACTTTCTAAAGAAACCGAAGGGCTCCCCTGGTTGCTCCAGGCCTGCCCTGACTTACCCTCGCTGGGTGAGTCCCACAGACCTTGCTGGTCTGCGCCATTGTCTCTTCACACTTTCCCGAGACTTGCTGTTACCAAGGCTTGTTGACTCCGATCGAGTCGCCGACACCGCAGTAAGCTGCAGACATCGTGGGACACGCCGAATCCAGCTCCTGGTCGTCGTCGACGCCTCCTGGACCTCGTGGCTGAAGAGTCAAGGCAACCGCGAACGACCTGAATCTTGTGACGACGGTGGGCATCCATCTTCCTTGCCCCAAGTCACTGCCAAGTGACTTTGAACACTGTCCCCTCTGCTTTCAGGTCTTCCATCTTCCGAATCCAGGCTTGGATTCCTCCGGACACTTCTCCTGTCGCCGCAAGCAGCAAGTCTTCACTGGCTCCCATTGAAAATGACGCCGCGACCCGACACCAAAGAACACCTATGCACCCGGCTCCCCTGGGTGAGGTAACTTCAGCACTACGGTGCTCCTGTGGGTGTGGGCCCTAGAACTACTTACCCTGTAAGTGACTTGCTTGTAGCTTCCTCGAAGTGTCCTAAAACTCTAACTTTCTAAGTGCGACAATTGCGCTGACTCGTACAGGGTTCGCGTCTGTGTTAGACACACCGCGTCCGTCTCCTTTGCAACACTATCTAGAACTGTATCCTTCGACTCGTACTGAGTCCGATCGGTGTTCGCCTCGAACACACAAAGGGCCTGTAGCACTGAGATCTCCATTGCACTGACTCGCACAAGGTTCGCGTCTGTGTTAGACACAACGCGTCCATCTCCCTTGCAACTCTATCTATAACCGCGTCCTTCGACTCGTACAAGGACCGATCGGTGTGTTCGCCTCGAACACGCAAGGGACCTTTAACATTGATATCCCAATCGCGTCTGAGCGCATAGACTCGCACAGGACTCGCACCGGTGCCAGGTCACCGCGTCCGTCCCCTGTGGGTCTCCTACAACTACCTGGGGTGGTTCTTGGGGGTCCCTCGATTCTAGATGCCCTAGACCTAGGTCTAGCAAACTAAGATTGTGATATTCGATTGTGCTAAACTTATTTTGATAATATTTGACTTGTACATATGTTCCTGACCTCTAATCTCATAAAGAGATTAGTAGAGAGTGTTTATTAGTAAATACATATATATTTGATATATATACCTGTGTGGTGTCTTTTCATTTGGTGATTCAAGAGATTGTGTGGTAAAACAAGCTGCTTTACATTCCTTCAAGACTTAGCCTGAAGGCTGCTCTCCACAGCTACCACTAGGATAGCTTTCTATAAAGGTTGTCTTAAACCTATCTACCATAAGAGTCGAATTGTTCTGGTGCAAGGTGTCCACTTTAATTAGTGAACAGCATATACCAGGCCAACTTCTCACATTGGTGGGCAGCGTGTGGGATTCCAGCTTGCTATTGTTTTACCAGAAAATCTCTATTTGAATTACTAACTGAAAACCACTATAGGTACTTAAGGTACATATAAAGTCAAGCTTAGTATCAATAAGTTCTACTGAACTTAGAGCTGTGTGCCAAGGGTAGCACACCCTTTCTACAGCTCAAGCTAGTATCAGTAGGCCACAAACTAGTGTAGGTAGTACAACACTGCACCATCCACTCAGCCTCGGTATAAGGACATGGCTTTCTCTGACTTGAGAGCCATGTGTGTTGAAAGACACCTGAGGCTAGGACAGAGTCCCTCAACCCTACACCTGATAGATCTGCTGACAGCAGATGATCTTAGATTGGCTCTAGGAGCTAATGGGTCTGAATCAGTGGGTGGATCGATTACAGTATCGGGGTCAGATGATGAAAATCAGAATGACCAGGACTCTGTGATTGAAGGGCCAGGCCTCAAGGGGCCTGAAAAGGACAGAGGAATTCTCCCTAAGAGAACTGACAGAGTGGACGAGAGGCATAGGTCCCCTTCCAGGAAATCTGAGCACTCTTATCACTCTGGCAGAGAATTTGTCCACCAGAGGAACTCATACTTTCCCATAAGAGAGACCTCCTCTGAAAGAATGTGCAAACTGCTGCAGTATGAGGAAGCAAGAGTTGCCCTCAGAATCAAGCAGTTGGCACTGGATAGAGAAGCCCTGGAGATCCAGAGAGCTTCTAGACGAGAGGGGTTAGAACCCCTTGGTGGCAGCAACAGTGTCCCTAGAGGCAGAGAATCTATTCCAGACCATAGGAACCTGAGCAAGGTTGTTCCTCCCTACCAGAGTGGGGATGATATCCACAAGTGGATAACTGCTATGGAGAGGGCCTGTAGAGTACAGCAGGTCCCCCAAAAGCAGTGGCCAGCAATCTTGTGGCTCTCCTTTTCAGATAAAGGTAGAGACAAGCTCCTCACTGTTAGAGAAGAGGATGCTGATGATTATGAAGTCCTGAAGAGTGCACTGATAGATGGGTTTGGCTTAACCACTGAGCAGTACAGGTTGAAGTTCAGAGACACCCAGAAGGCACAGACTCAGGACTGGACTGACTTTGTAGATTGTGCAACCAAGGCTCTGGAGGGTTGGCTGGTTGGCAGTAGGGTTACTGATTTCAAGGGATTGTATAATCTGATGATGAGAGAACAGATCCTTAATAATTGCCAGAACCAGTTGTTGCATCAATACCTGGTGGACTCAGATCTGACCTCTCCCCAAGAATTGGGAAAGAAGGCAGACAAATGGGTCAGAACCAGGGTGAGGCAGAAACCCCAGAACCAAGGGGGTGACACCAAGAAGCAAGATCCTAAGGGCTCTGAGAAAGGTGGGGATAAGTCAAAAGACCAGAAATCTTCACAAGGGCCCCAAAAATCTGCATCTGGTGGGGAGTCACAATCCAACAAGGGAAAAGGCCAAAAGAGGCCCTGTTGCAAATTCTGTAAACAGAAAGGGCACTGGACTTCTGACTGTAACAAGTCCAAAGACCAAACCACCACCACTCCTGCCCCTAAGGCAACTGTTCCCCCTAGCTCAGCTACAGGTGGAGGTGGTACACAGAATAAGGGTGTAGTAGGGTTGACCCTGGGTTCTGAAGTGGACTCTGACCTAGTCAGAGTGCCCACTCAGGCAATGCTGATTTGTGAGGGAGACCTTAATATGTCCTTCCTAGTGAGTCCCAGTAATCTGGGCAAATACAAACAGCAGCCTGTAATAAATGGCAAACAGGCTTTGGCATTTAGGGACACAGGTGCTAGTGTCACCATGGTGGCAGAGGACCTTGTGGACCCTGGACAGATCATCCTGGGCGAAATGTACCAGGTGACCAATGCAAGCAATGTCAGGACCAACCATAGTCTGGCAGTTGTGAATTTCTCCTGGGGAGGTGTAACTGGCCTCAAGAAGGTTGTAGTCAGTGCAGACCTCCCTGTCGAATGTCTATTGGGCAATGATCTAGAGACTTCAGCCTGGTCTGAAGTAGAGTTATGGACTCATGCTGAGATGTTGGGCATCCCTGCAGAAGGTATTTGCTGTGACCAGGTCACAAGCAAGAATGCATGACACTGAACCAGCTCTGGATCCTGGAACAATGGACCAGATGCTTCCCAAGAGGAGGAGCAGTAGGGTAAAGGCAGTGCCTTCCCTCTGTCTCAGATCACAGATTCACCCCCAGAGGGAGGTGAAGCAGATCCTGAAGAAGGAACTGCCCCAGAGGAACTTGAGCCTGATCAGGTTGAGTTCTTGGGGGCAGGGGGCCCTTCTCGGGAGGATCTGAGTAAGGAGCAACAGTGCTGCCCCTCTCTTGAACCCCTCAGACAGCAGGCTGCTGCTGAGGCTGCTGGGAGTGCTAGTGGGTCCCATAAAGTTTATTGGGATGAGGGACTCCTATATTCTGAGGGTAGAGACCCAGCCCCTGGAGCCACCAGGAGGTTGGTAATACCTCAGAAGTTTAGGGGTTCCTCTTGACCCTAGCACATGACATCCCTTTAGCAGGACACTTGGGCCAAAACAAGACCTGGGACAGGCTTGTTCCACATTTTCATTGGCCACATATGTCAGAGGACACAAAGGAGTTTTGTTGCTCCTGTGTCACATGCCAAGCCAGTGGTAAGGCAGGTGGCACAACAAAGGCCCCCTGATACCACTACCGGTGGTGGGGGTACCCTTTGAAAGGGTAGGGATTGACATTGTTGGTCCCCTTGACCCTCAAACAGCATCTGGGCACAGGTTTATCCTGGTGGTAGTGGATCATGCCACCAGGTACCCAGAAGCAATTCCCCTGAGGACCACCACAGCCCCTGTGGTGGCAAGAGCCCTCATTGGAGTTTTCTCCAGAGTGGGTTTCCCAAAGGAGGTCATTTCTGACAGAGGTACCAACTTCATGTCAGGATATCTAAAAGCAATGTGGAAGGAGTGTGGTGTGACTTATAAGTTCACCACTCCCTATAACCCACAATGCAATGGTTTAGTTGAACGCTTCAACAAAACCTTGAAGGGAATGATTAAAGGACTCCCAGAGAAGCTTAGGCGGAAATGGGACCTTCTTCTTCCTTGCCTGTTGTTTGCATACAGAGAGGTTCCACAGAAGGGGGTTGGTTACAGCCCATTTGAGCTTCTGTTTGGGCATCCTGTGAGAGGTCCATTGTGTTTGGTAAAGAGGGCTGGGAGTTACCTCTCAAGCCCCCAAACAAGATGTGATGGACTATGTTCTTGGTCTCCGCTCCCGGATGGCTGAGTACATGAAAAAGGCAACCAAAAACCTGGAGGCCAGCCAAGAATTACAAAAAGCTTGGCATGACCAAAGGCTGTACTGACTGTATACCAGCCAGGACAGAAAGTGTGGGTGTTGGAGCCTGTGGCCCCAGCAGCCCTCCAGGACAAGTGGAGTGGCCCCCATACAATAGTTGAACAGAAGGGAGAAGTCACCTACCTGGTGAATCTTGGAACTCCCAGGAGCCCCCTGAGGGTGCTCCACGTCAACAGATTAAAGCCATATGTTGACAGGGCTGACATGGGCTTGCTCATGGCAACTGATGAGGACCAGGAGGAGGAGAGTGACCCTCTCCCTGACCTGCTCTCTCAGAACCCTGATGATGGGTCAGTAGATGGTGTTGCTTTGGCAAGCAGCCTCACTGACCATCAGCAAACTGAGTGCAGACAAGTTCTGCAACAGTACCGACATATGTTTAGCCTGACCCCTAGTCAGACTTCCTGGTGCACCCATGAGGTGGACACTGGAGACAGTCTGCCTGTCAAGAATAAGATCTACCGACAACCTGACCATGTCAGGGACTGTATCAGGACTGAAGTCCAGAAAATGTTGGAGCTAGGTGTAATTGAGCCTTCAGATAGCCCTTGGGCTAGCCCAGTAGTCCTGGTACCCAAGCCTCATACCCAGGGTGGTAAGAAAGAAATGAGGTTTTGTGTAGACTACAGAGGCCTCAATGCAGTCACTAGGACTGATGCCTATCCCATACCAAGGGCAGATGAGCTGATTGATACTTTGGCCTCAGCCAAGTATCTAAGCACTTTTGACCTAACAGTTGGCTACTGGCAGATCAGATTAGCTGATGATGCAAAAGCCAAGACAGCATTTTCGACCCCTGGTGGGCACTACCACTTTGTGGTGATGCCCTTTGGATTGAAAAATGCACCTGCCACTTTTCAGAGGTTGGTGAATAAAGTTCTGACAGGGATGGAAACTTATTGCTCAGCTTATCTAGATGATATTGCTGTCTTTAGTTCCTCCTGGCAGGATCACCTGGTTCACCTCAGGAATGTTTTGGAGGCCCTGCAGAAAGCAGGCCTCACTATCAAAGCCACTAAGTGCCAGATAGGGCAGAGTCAGGTTGTGTACCTGGGCCACCTTGTAGGTGGAGGCCAGGTTCAGCCTTTACAGAGCACAATCCAAACCATAATGGAATGGGTTGCTCCAACCACCCAGACACAGGTGAGAGCCTTCTTAGGCCTGTCTGGGTACTATAGGAGGTTTGTCAAGGGATATGGATCTATAGTGACCCCCTTGAATGATATGACCTCAAAGAAAATGCCAAAAAAGGTTCAGTGGACAGCTAGCTGTCAAAAGGCATTTAAAGACCTAAAGCAGGCCATGTGCACTGCCCCCATCTTACAGAGTCCAGACTACACCAAAAAGTTCATTGTCCAAACAGATGCTTCTGAGCTGGGTGTGGGAGCTGTACTGTCTCAACTGAATGATGAAGGTCAAGACCAGCCAGTAGCTTTTATTAGCAGAAGGCTGACCCCTAGAGAGAAACGTTGGTCAGCTATAGAGAGGGAGGCCTTTGGTGTGGTGTGGGCCCTGAAGAAGCTGAGGCCATACTTGTTTGGCACTCACTTCATAGTTCAGACTGACCACAAGCCCCTCCTATGGCTTAAACAAATGAAAGGAGAAAACCCAAAACTTTTGAGGTGGTCCATTTCCCTACAGGGGATGGACTATACAGTGGAACATAGACCTGGGACCCAACATGCCAATGCAGATGGACTCTGTTAGAAAGGGGATCTCTAGTTGGCAAGGGCTTGCACCTTTGACCAAGTAGGGACCCTTCTTCCTAGTCAGGGTAAGGGTGTTACACTCGTGAAGTAACCCCTGCTCACCCTCGTGGTAGCTTGGCACGAGCAGTCAGGCTTAATTCAGAGGCAGTGTGTAAAGCATTTGCACATAACCGACAGTAATACAGTGTAAGCACTACAAACGGACACCACACCAGTTTAGAAAAATAACCAATTTTTATATACTTCAGACAAGACCAATTACGACAAAGATCCACAATACTATACTTTAAAAATGAATGCTTGATAAGGTAACTTCTTCTTTGCAGGAATAGTCCAAAAACAAAGTTCGTACGAGTCGGTAGCTCCGTCCGAGCCTACCGCGATGCTGAAAACCACAGAGTCTAACAGTTCCAGCCGACCGCGTCGATACGGGCCAGCAGAGTCGTGAACAGACTCGGTCACAGTACCTTTCTCGTTGTGGCTGGTACGGAGTGTACGAGCCGGTCGGCGTTCGTCGCGGTTGCGGTGCAAGACGGAGCGATGCAAGGTGCGGTGTCCCTCGATGCGGTGCAGGCAGTGGCTCGATGAGCGTCGTGCAGACGGAGTCGGTGAGTCCAAGGCATGCGATGCAGGGTGAGACGATGCTCGATGAGGTGCTGACAGGTTGCGATGCAGGCGACCAAGCCGGAGTGCGGGAGCTGGCGTCGGACAGCGGTGCGAGTCGGAGCGGTGCGTCGCAGACGTGCGAGTGGTGCCCCAAATGCGATGCGGTCACGACCCTTGAGCCAGTTGCAGCGACCGCGTCGGTCGGGTCCGGCTGGTTCAGTGAAGCGATGCGATGCGAACTGCCGTGCCCACAGGTCACGGTGCAAGCAGCGGCTCGGTGTTGATGGCGTCGGACGTCGCCTACGATGAGACCAGGGTTGCGGTGCGAAGCGGGGCGATGCGGTCTGCGGTGCAAACAGGTCACCGGTCAGGGATGGATTCGGTTGACGGAGTCGGTTGCAGTTCCCTTCCTCTGTGGCAACTGAAACAGCGTTCCAGAAGCGGTACCCAGAGGCTTGTGAAGTCTTTGTAGTCCCTAAGACTTCTTAACAGGAGGCCAGCTCAGTTCCAGGCCCTTGGAGATACTCAGCACAAGTTTGTAGAAAGTTCTGTCCTTTCACTGCCCAAGGCAGAAGCAGCAGCTGCAGGCCAACCCAACAAAGCAACAACACAGCAAAGGGGCAGTACTCCTCCTGGCAGCTCTTCCAGCTCTTCGTCTTGGCAGGTTCCTTGATTCCAGCGAGATCTAAATTCATGGGGTCAGGGCCCCAATATTTATATCCCAAATTCCTTTGTTCTCTGAAGGCAGAGAGGCCTTTGCCTAGTCCAAACCAGTTCTGGAGCACTTTGTTGACAAGTCTTCGTACCTTCTTTCAGAGAGTAGGCCAGGGACATCAGACGCACCACAGGAGATGGAGCCACCATTGTGGAGGGAAGGCACTGTCCTATTCAGGGCCCAGGTGCAACTCCTCCCACCCATCTACATGTAGATCTTGCTATTCAGCCCTGTGCTGACTCACCCTGTCTCCTGGCATCCCCCAGCCCCTGTCACTCACACTCCAGACAAGGAATACACAACCTCGCAGAGGCAGGCTTGGATGGTTAGATAAGAAAATACCCACTTTCTAAAAGTGGTATTTTCAAACACAGAATGTTAAAACCAACTTCACTAAAAGATGCATTTTATCATTCTGAGTCCAGGCATACTAAACTCGAATTTCTACCATGTTCCCGGGGTCAGTTAGGATTATAAGCTGTAATAATCAAAACTGCCCGTTCTGGCCTAGGGGGAACAGGTAGCCTTGCAATAGTGAAAAACGAACTAGGCTGTAATTCACTATCAGGACATGCCACACACCAGGGCATGTCCTACCTTTCGCATACAACGCACCCTGCCCACAGGGGTACCTTGGGCCTACCTTAGGGGTGACTTACATGTAGAAAAGGGAAGGTTTAGGGACTTGCAAGTGTGTGCACTTGCCAAGTCGACATGGCAGCCCCAGGCTGCGCACAGGCTCTGCGATGGCCGGCCCGAGTTACACTTTACGGGCTGTTTGCATGGGTGGCACAATCCAGTGCTGCAGCCCACCAACAGCATTTGGTCTATAGGCCCTGGCACTCGTAGTGCACTTTACAAGGGACTGACACATAAACCAAATAGGCCAATCATGGAAACACCAATCCATAACACATTTTATACAGGAGCACTTGCACTTTCCCACTGGACAGCAGTGAGGGAAGTGCGCAGAATCATTACACCAGCAAAAACAGAGTCAAAACCGGGAGGTCAGAAAGCAAAAAGTCAGGGGAAACACGCCAAAAGATGCCAAGTCTAACACATGTCCCCTCCAGCTGAAAGTAGGGAGAACTACCCAACCCCATTGGAGTTCTCTTCACTAAGGCGGAAGAACCTGGACAGACCATCTGCGTTGGCGTGTTCTGTACCAGGACGGTGTTCCACCGTAAAGTCCATTCCCTGTAGGGAGATGGACCACCTCAGCAGTTTTGGATTCTCACCCCTCATTTGCATCAACCATCTGAGGGGCCTGTGGTCTGTCTGAACCCGTAAGTGAGTCCCAAACAGGTATGGTCTCAACTTCTTCAGCGCCCAGACCACAGCAAAAGCTTCCCTTTCTATGGCACTCCACCTCTGTTCCCTGGGAAGTAGTCTCCTGCTAAGGAAGACTACAGGCTGATCCAGGCCCTCTTTGTTCAGTTGTGAGAGCACCGCTCCCACACCATGCTCTGAAGCGTCAGTCTGCACAACGAATTCCTTGGAGAAGTCAGGTGCCTTGAGCACGGGCGCCGTGCACATGGCTGCCTTCAGGGCATCAAAAGCTTTCTGGCAGGACTCAGTCCAGATCACTTTCCTGGGCTGCCTCTTAGAGGTCAGCTCTGTTAAGGGGGCAACGATGGTGCCATAGCCCTTAACAAATCTCCTATAGTAGCCGGTGAGACCTAAGAAGGCTCTCACCTCTGTCTGGGTCTTGGGGGCTCCCAAGCCAGAATGGTGTCAATCTTGGGTTGTAGGGGCGCCACCTGGCCGCTTCCTACCTGGTGTCCCAAGTACACCACAGAACCCTGCCCGATCTGGCACTTACTGGCCTTGATCGTGAGGCCTGCACCTTGCAGAGCCCTCAACACTTTCTCAAGGTGCTGTAAATGTTCTTCCCAGCTGGAACTGAACACAGCAATGTCATCCAGGTAGGCGGCACTGAAATCCTCCAGCCCAGCCAACACCTCATTGACCAACCTCTGAAAGGTGGCAGGGGCATTCTTCAACCCAAAGGGCATCACCCGGAATTGGTAATGACCTTCTGGGGTTGAGAATGCTGATCTCTCCTTGGCCCCTTCGGTTAAGGCAATCTGCCAGTACCCAGACGTCAAATCAAACGTGCTGAGGAACCGGGCAGCCCCCAACCGATCAATGAGCTCATCAGCTCTGGGGATGGGGTGCGCGTCAGTCCTGGTGACGGCATTGAGCCCACTGTAGTCCACACAAAACCGGAGTTCTGGAGTGGCACCGGGCGCAGCAGCCTTTGGGACCAAGACCACTGGGCTGGCCCAAGGACTGTGGGAGGGCTCAATCACCCCTAACGCCAACATCTTAGAGACCTCCTCCTTGATGCTGGCTCTGACCCGGTCAGTCAACCTGTAAATCTTGTGCTTCACAGGAGGGCTGTCACCAGTGTCCACGTCATGGGTACACCAGTGAGTAACACCGGGGGTCAGAGAGAACAGTGGGGCGAACTGTCCCAACAACTGGCGACAGTCCCCCTGCTGCTCTTGAGTCAGAGTAGGGGAGAGGATCACACCCTCTACTGACCCATCATGCTCCTTGGTAGACAGGAGGTCAGGGAGAGGCTCACTCTCCTCTTCCACCCCATCATCTGTCACCAAGAGCATACTCACTTCGGACCTCTCGAAGTGGGGCTTGAGGCGGTTCACGTGAAGGACCCTCAAAGGGTTCCTTGGAGCTTGCAAATCCACCAGGTAGGTGACGTCACTTTTGCGCTCCACCACCTCATATGGCCCAGTCCACTTGTCCTGCAAGGCACAAGGTGCCACTGGGGCCATGACCCACACTTTTTGCCCAGGTTGAAATTCGACCAGAGTGGCATTCTGGTCATACCATCTCTTCATTTCTTCCTGGCTTGCTTCTAGGTTCACCTGAGCGAGTTTCCTGAAGCGGGCAGTTTGGTTTCTAAAGGCCAGCATGTAGCTAAATACATCCTGGGGAGTTTTCCTGGGAGCTGCCTCCCAGCCTTCCTTTACCAAACTCAGAGGTCCTCTGACAGGGTGGCCATACAGGAGCTCAAAGGGGCTGTACCCAAGAGACTTCTGAGGCACCTCCCTGTATGCAAAGAGTAGGCATGGCAAGAGGACGTCCCACTTACGCCTCATGGGTTCTGTTAGACCCTTGATCATGCCTTTCAAGGTCTGGTTGAATCTCTCCACCAGACCGTTTCCTTGTGGGTGGTAAGGAGTGGTGAACTTGTAGGTTACACCACACTCCTTCCACAGGGATGTCATATACTTGGATATGAAATTGGTCCCCCTATCAGAAACCACCTCTCTGGGGAATCCCACACGGGAAAAGATCCCCATTAACGCCCGGCCCACCACTGGCGCCGTCGTTGTCCTGAGAGGGATTGCCTCCGGGTACCGGGTGGCATGATCCACCAAGACCAGGATGTACCTGTTGCCCATGGCCGTCTTGGGATCCAGTGGCCCCACAATATCCATCCCTACCCTTTCAAAGGGTGTTCCCACAACAGGGAAAGGTTGGAGAGGAGCTTTGACCTTCCTCCCACTCTTACCACTTGCCTGGCAAGTTTGGCAAGACCTACAGTGTGCATCTGACTGCCTTCGCATTTGGGGCCAAAGAAGTGGGTGACAAGCCTGTCAAAGGTCTTGTCCTGCCCCAAATGTCCTGCCAAAGGCACGTCATGAGCCAGACCCAGTAGGAAGGTCCTGAAGCGCTGGGGTACCACCAGCACACGGGCTGACCCAGGCTCAGCAACCTTAGGCTCACTGTATAGGAGACCACTCTCCCAGTAGATCAGATGTGACCCGGACTGATTACCAGCTGCCTGGTCTGCAGCCTGCCGCCGCAGACCCTCCAGAGTAGGGCACTCGTTCTGCTCCCTGCAGAACTCCTCCCTGGTGGGACCCCCTTCTTGCTGCCAATGGGTCAGCTCAGAGATGTCTCCCAGTTCGGCTACCTGCTCCCCTGTAGGCACCGGGGCGTCCCCTCGAGGTCCGCCTCCTCCCGGTCCGTGGGAACTTCGGGGGCCGGTTTCCCGCGCCCCCTGCCCTTTCTCTTGGCAGGGACTTGGGCCACTGTTCCAGGCTCCAAGTCCTGTTGATCACCCTTTCTGGCTGCCATTGACCGAGTAGACACGCATGCCCACTCTGGCAACCCAAGCATCTCCAAGTGAGACCTGAGCTCAACCTCCTTCCATAAGGACTGCTCCAGGTCGTTTCCTAGCAGACAATCTACCGGCATGGTAGGGCTCACAACCACCCTTCAGGGACCTGAGACCCCCCCATTCAAAGGGAACCTGCGCCACCATACATTGGCGCTCTGAGTTGTCTACAGCAACTACTTGGTGGAATGCCCCGGGGACTACTTGCTTCTCAGACACCAGGTGACACCGGACTGAGGTCACACTGGCTCCAGTGTCTCTGAGAGCCTCTACCCTGTTCCCATTAATGGTCACCCAGGTGCTATATTTCTTTGTGTTAGGGGGCACCTGGTTTCCTGGGACCATCTCACTGTCCCCTAGTGAGACAAGGGTCATTTCTGCGGGATCCCCACCCTCCTGTGGGCACCCCTCCTCCCCAAGCGCTACACTAGCCAACACTTTGGACTGTCCACCGGTGGGTGGCTGTGTCCCCTGTGGGCACTTGGGGTCCCCCTTAAAGTGACCTACCTGATCACATGCATAACACTTGCGGGGGCCGGTCTCAACAGGCTTCCCTGTAGAGACCCCTTTCTTCTTATCACCGGGGGGCTGGGAACCTTTACCCTGGGTACTAGTTTGGGGCCCTTTAGAGAACTCCTGTGCTTTACCCTTGTCCCCCCCACCTTTCTGCTGGGGACCCTGCCCACCTTTGACTGAGTCTCCGCCAAACGCTTTCTTGTGGACCCTGGTACTCACCCAGCGGTCCGCTTCCATAGCAAGCTTCCTGGGGTCAGTTAGCTTACTATCAACTAGGTGCTGGCGCAGATCTGCAAAACATAGACTAGACAAGTGCTCCCATGCAATCAAGTTGTAGAGCCCCTGAAAATCTGTTACACTACTGCCCTTTACCCAACCATCCAGAGACCTGCAGAACACATCCACACATTCCAACCAAGTGTTGGCATCAGACTTCTTACTGGACCTGAACTGATCCCTGTACTTTTCAGGAGTAAGACCATACTTTGTGAGAAGGGCATCCTTCATGTCAGCATAGGTGAGGTGATACCCCTTACCCAAAGCTATCAGAGCATCCCTTGCTTCTTCCGGGAAAAGTGGCCACAATCCTGCTCCCCAATTCTCCTCAGGGACCCCATTCATGTGTATGGCTGCCTCATAACCCTGAAACCACCTTTGTATGTCATCCCCCTTCTTGAACTCCTTGCCTACGTTCTTGGGAATGTGCACAATCCTGTCTGCCTTTCTGGACGAATTGCTGCCACCATCTGAGCCTGACTTACTCCTAAGTTCTAGCTCCTTCAGTTCTCTCTCATGCTCTAAGAGCATCTTCCTCTCCTCCATGGCCAATCTCTTCTCCTCCCGCTCACTCTCCAGCCTGAGCTTCTGCAGCTCAAACTGCCTTGCCTCCCGCCTGCCTCCAGCTCCTCTGGGGACAGACTGCTGCTGCCTGACCTGGCGGGTTCCCCCCTACCCAAAAGCATATCCACCCTGGAAATAGGCTCCTCCACCTCCTCACTGAGATTACCAGGCTGCCCACTGGCATGTCTGGCTGCTACCCAGGCCCTCAGCGCCTTCTGTAGCTCCTCCTTCCTTGTGAGGCCTTTAATTTGGACTTTCAGGTTTTTACAAATTGCTCGTAGTTCCTTTACGGCGTGGGTTTCCAACCTATCCTCCTCAAAGATAATTTCCAGAGATGCAACGGATGATGCAGCTGTGTCAGGCATGACAAAAGTAGTACGTTGAAAACTGGCAAGATCAAAAATAGGCCAAAAGAAAAAGAACCAGTATGTGGTACGTAATGGTCTGCGATATGGTAGTAGTGCACACCAATCACTGTAAGTCAAGTGCAAACACAAGTCCTATCCTCACCGCTGACAACCAATGTTAGAAAGGGGATCTCTAGTTGGCAAGGGCTTGTACCTTTGACCAAGTAGGGACCCTTCTTCCTAGTCAGGGTAAGGGTGTTACACTCGTGAAGTAACCCCTGCTCACCCTCGTGGTAGCTTGGCATGAGCAGTCAGGCTTAATTCAGAGGCAGTGTGTAAAGCATTTGCACATAACCGACAGTAATACAGTGTAAGCACTACAAACGGACACCACACCAGTTTAGAAAAATAACCAATTTTTATATACTTCAGACAAGACCAATTACGACAAAGATCCACAATACTATACTTTAAAAATGAATGCTTGATAAGGTAACTTCTTCTTTGCAGGAATAGTCCAAAAACAAAGTTTGTACGAGTCGGTTGCTCCGTCCGAGCCTACCGCGATGCTGAAAACCACAGAGTCTAACAGTTCCAGCCGACCGCGTCGATACGGGCCAGCAGAGTCGTGAACAGACTCGGTCACAGTACCTTTCTCGTTGTGGCTTGTACGGAGTGTACGAGCCGGTCGGCGTTCGTCGCGGTTGCGGTGCAAGACGGAGCGATGCAAGGTGCGGTGTCCCTCGATGCGGTGCAGGCAGCGGCTCGATGAGCGTCGTGCAGACGGAGTCGGTGAGTCCAAGGCGTGCGATGCAGGGTGAGACGATGCTCGATGCGGTGCTGACAGGTTGCGATGCAGGCGACCAAGCCGGAGTGCGGGAGCTGGCGTCGGACAGCGGTGCGAGTCGGAGCGGTGCGTCGCAGACGTGCGAGCGGTGCCCCAAATGCGATGCGGTCACGACCCTTGAGCCAGTTGCAGCGACCGCGTCGGTCGGGTCCGGCTGGTTCAGTGAAGCGATGCGATGCGAACTGTGGTGCCCACAGGTTACGGTGCAAGCAGCGGCTCGGTGTTGACGGCGTCGGACGTCGCCTACGATGAGACCAGGGTTGCGGTGCGAAGCGGGGCGATGCGGTCTGCGGTGCAAACAGGTCACCGGTCAGGGATGGATTCGGTTGACGGAGTCGGTTGCAGTTCCCTTCCTCTGTGGCAACTGAAACAGCGTTCCAGAAGCGGTACCCAGAGGCTTGTGAAGTCTTTGTAGTCCCTGAGACTTCTTAACAGGAGGCCAGCTCAGTTCCAGGCCCTTGGAGATACTCAGCACAAGTTTGTAGAAAGTTCAGTCCTTTCACTGCCCAAGGCAGAAGCAGCAGCTGCAGGCCAACCCAACAAAGCAACAACACAGCAAAGGGGCAGTACTCCTCCTGGCAGCTCTTCCAGCTCTTCGTCTTGGCAAGTTCCTTGATTCCAGCGAGATCTAAATTCATGGGGTCAGGGCCCCAATATTTATATCCCAAATTCCTTTGTTCTCTGAAGGCAGAGAGGCCTTTGCCTAGTCCAAACCAGTTCTGGAGCACTTTGTTGACAAGTCTTCGTACCTTCTTTCAGAGAGTAGACCAGGGACATCAGACGCACCACAAGAGGTGGAGCCAGCATTGTGGAGGGAAGGCACTGTCCTATTCAGGGCCCAGGTGCAACTCCTCCCACCCATCTACATGTAGATCTTGCTATTCAGCCCTGTGCTGACTCACCCTGTCTCCTGGCATCCCCCAGCCCCTGTCACTCACACTCCAGACAAGGAATACATAACCTCGCAGAGGCAGGCTTGGATGGTTAGACAAGAAAATACCCACTTTCTAAAAGTGGTATTTTCAAACACAGAATGTTAAAACCAACTTCCCTAAAAGATGCATTTTATCATTCTGAGTCCAGGCATACTAAACTCGAATTTCTACCATGTTCCCGGGGTCAGTTAGGATTATAAGCTGTAATAATCAAAACTGCCCGTTCTGGCCTAGGGGGAACAGGTAGCCTTGCAATAGTGAAAAACGAACTAGGCTGTAATTCACTATCAGGACATGCCACACACCAGGGCATGTCCTACCTTTCGCATACAACGCACCCTGCCCACAGGGGTACCTTGGGCCTACCTTAGGGGTGACTTACATGTAGAAAAGGGAAGGTTTAGGGACTTGCAAGTGTGTGCACTTGCCAAGTCGACATGGCAGCCCCAGGCTGCGCACAGGCTCTGCGATGGCCGGCCCGAGTTACACTTTACGGGCTGTTTGCGTGGGTGGCACAATCCAGTGCTGCAGCCCACCAACAGCATTTGGTCTATAGGCCCTGGCACTCGTAGTGCACTTTACAAGGGACTGACACATAAACCAAATAGGCCAATCATGGAAACACCAATCCATAACACATTTTATACAGGAGCACTTGCACTTTCCCACTGGACAGCAGTGAGGGAAGTGCGCAGAATCATTACACCAGCAAAAACAGAGTCAAAACCGGGAGGTCAGAAAGCAAAAAGTCAGGGGAAACACGCCAAAAGATGCCAAGTCTAACAGACTCTCAAGGTATTTCCACTTTGAACACGAAGACTCAACTGGTCAAGGTTAGTTTAGTGTCCCTGCGTTTGGGGGGGGGGTTGTGGAGGAGAGTAGGATCTGCCTCTTATGTTGCCCCCACTTTTTTTTCTGATGTTTACACTGGTTTCTGGCTATAGTCTGGCTGAGCCCCTGCTAATCAGGGCCCCAGCCTCTCTGTTCTCTCTAAACGATTGGGAGTGCACTCTAGGTGCACTAGTGATTGGATACTGTGGTACCTTATGAGTCCCTAGTATATGGTAACTTAGGTACCAAGGGCATAGGTACTTCACAGGCCTACCAGGGGCTGCAGCATGTATTATGCCACCCCTGGGAAGCAGACTAAATCTGACACCACAGGCCTGCTACTGCAGCCTGGGTGAGGTGGTGCTAGCACTCCTCACTGAGATATAGGTTCCCTATATCTCTCCTGCACACACATATAAACCTATCAGTCACCCCTAAGGCAGGCCCTATCAATCCTGAGGGCAGGGTGCTTGGCTTCTATGTGAGGGGGTGCCTCTGCCTGAGCAGGGCCCCTCTGCAGCTCTCAGAGTCTATTCTCTGGTGCTGTTTGTGGATGCGGTTAAACCATATACTTTTAAGTGCATTATATCCTCGCGGTAAAATGCTAACTTTGGAATGGCTGCATCGAAACATGTCATGTTTGGTGTCAAACATCTTGGAATACTACCCCCCCGCCAGTCCTGGCGGCGGGGGTAGCATTCCACCCTTCTAGAGGGATAGACATGTACCTACTGTGGAAACGCGGTAGAATCCGGCAGAGCCCTGGCATCACAAAATGGATGCCACCAGTCACAGACACTGGGCTGCCCTCCTGCTGATGACCAACACTCGCAGTGGAGGAAGCCCAACAATAGATATCCTGTCCCAAGGGGGTGTGACCACCTTCCAGACAGGGTTTAGTGTATTGGGGCTGGGTGGGTGCACTCTTAGAGTGCTTTGAAGTCCTGCACTGGGGGAGGCTCCTCTGTGCATATGCCAGTTCAAACCGGCTCAGAGCTACCTGCCCCTGCTCTGGCGCGAAACTGGACAAAGGAAAGTGGGTGTAGCCACCCACTCCCCTGACCCTCCCATAGGTAGGGTCATAGAGCTAGTCCCTCCCTTTCTTTTAGTATAAGAGGGGGAACCTGTGCATTGCACCCTAGATTTCCCTGGACGACGCTCTGAAGAAGAATCCCGGACCTTCGACGTTCCACTACCTTTGGAAGACTGAAGAATCTCCCTTGGAGTCAAGGAGTGACTCCCCTGCTTGGCAGGCACCAAAAACTACAAACGACAGTTGCAAACTACGCCGCTCCCGCCGGAGTCCGAAGTCCCTGCAGCCCAAGAAGTAGATTTCCTGACTTTTCAAAGGCCATCGTGAGTCCCCAGTGAAGCTGAGGCCAGTGGACCCCAAGAGTAACGAGGAACCGCGACCCCTGGGTACCGTGCACTATTGTCAAGTGCAACCCCTCCACAACGTTCCACGAACTTGTGCTTTGGACCACGTGTGGTCCCAGCCTCCAGCAGGAATCCCTCCTAAGATCAGAGGCCTACCACGTTCCGAGTGACCGTGGGCCCCTGTGAGCGAATCCTCCCGAGGCATCTTTGCGATCCCTTGCCAGCCGGCTTGTGGGTCCCCAGAAGACTTTCTAAAGAAACCGAAGGGCTCCCCTGGTTGCTCCAGGCCTGCCCTGACTTACCTTCGCTGGGTGAGTCCCACAGACCTTGCTGGTCTGCGCCATTGTCTCTTCACACTTTCCCCGAGACTTGCTGTTACCAAGGCTTGTTGGCTCCGATCGAGTCGCCGACACCGCAGTAAGCTGCAGACATCGTGGGACATGCCGAATCCAGCTCCTGGTTGTCGTCGACACCTCCTGGACCTCGTGGCTGAAGAGTCAAGGCAACCGCGAACGACCTGAATCTTGTGACGACGGTGGGCATCCATCTTCCTTGCCCCGAGTCACTGCCAAGTGACTTTGAACACTGTCCCCTCTGCTTTCAGGTCTTCCATCTTCCGAATCCAGGCTTGGATTCCTCCGGACACTTCTCCTGTCGCCGCAAGCAGCAAGTCTTCACTGGCTCCCATTGAAAACGACGCCGCGACCCAACACCAAAGAACACCTATGCACCCGGCTCCCCTGGGTGAGGTAACTTCAGCACTACGGTGCTCCTGTGGGTGTGGGCCCTAGAACTACTTACCCTGTAAGTGACTTGCTTGTAGCTTCCCTCGAAGTGTCCTAAAACTCTAACTTTCTAAGTGCGACAATTGCGCTGACTCGTACAGGGTTCGCGTCTGTGTTAGACACACCGTGTCCGTCTCCTTTGCAACACTATCTAGAACTGTATCCTTCGACTCGTACTGAGTCCGATCGGTGTTCGCCTCGAACACACAAAGGGCCTGTAGCACTGAGATCTCCATTGCACTGACTCGCACAAGGTTCGCGTCTGTGTTAGACACAGCGCGTCCATCTCCCTTGCAACTCTATCTATAACCGCGTCCTTCGACTCGTACAAGGACCGATCGGTGTGTTCGCCTCGAACACGCAAGGGACCTTTAACATTGATATCCCAATCGCGTCTGAGCGCATAGACTCGCACAGGACTCGCACCGGTGCCAGGTCACCGCGTCCGTCCCCTGTGGGTCTCCTACAACTACCTGGGGTGGTTCTTGGGGGTCCCTCGATTCTAGATGCCCAAGACCTAGGTCTAGCAAACTAAGATTGTGATATTCGATTGTGCTAAACTTATTTTGATAATATTTGACTTGTACATATGTTCCTGACCTCTAATCTCATAAAGAGATTAGTAGAGAGTGTTTATTAATAAATACATATATATTTGATATATATACCTGTGTGGTGTCTTTTCATTTGGTGATTCAAGAGATTGTGTGGTAAAACAAGCTGCTTTACATTCCTTCAAGACTTAGCCTGAAGGCTGCTCTCCACAGCTACCACTAGGATAGCTTTCTATAAAGGTTGTCTTAAACCTATCTACCATAAGAGTCGAATTGTTCTGGTGCAAGGTGTCCACTTTAATTAGTGAACAGCAAATACCAGGCCAACTTCTCACAAAGATTTTGCGCTGATTTGCATCACTTTTGTGACACAAACATGGCGTGAAATTTTAGTAAATCTCCCCCTCAATTTGCTTTTAATGTAGCAGCAAGAGTAAAACTAATGGGAAGCACTGGCTCAGTAACCGAATTAATACCATCAGTACTGGGACCTACTGGATACTGAGCTTCAGCTGCATAGGATGTGTGTAATTCGGAGACCTGTTGGAGCCAGATGTGTGGCTGGACAAAAACTACTCTTTCCTGGTTGTTTTAGAGCTGCCAATCACAAGTATATGCCAGAATGACCTGCTATCTCCACTCTTTGAGGTATTTCTAGGTCAAGACATCCATTTTCCTCCCATTTCATTCTGCTAGTATTTGTAAATATACTCTTTTCTATTTACCCGGATAGCTCGCCTAGCTCAGTGTTTGACAGATGACACCAGCTTAGATCTCACTTCCCTACATTTCCCATCAAACCACAGTGTTTCTTTGTGTCTAAGGGGTTGCAGCTTTGCCTCTTTATAACAAATCCGTTTCAATGTCTTAAATAATATAGAATGCATTTCAATAATCGGGACCTCATTATCTGCCACGTGTGCATATGGCTCTAACAGCGGCGGCCAGTGCAGGTAAGCAAGGTGGGGCAGGGGCTGGAGGGGGGGAAAGTCGACAGACGATGGAATAGGATTTATTTATTTATTTTATTTTCCCTATTCTGTCTTCTGTCGACTTACCCCCCTCCCATCTCCCCCCGCCCCACCCAGCCCCACCCCACAGTGCTTACCTGCACCGGCCACCACTGGGCTCTAAACTATCTGCTACAATAGTATAAATATTAGCTCTCCATGTAATACTCTTGCACAAAAACATAATCTCGTCATCCTGATAACTTTTCAATTTTTCTGTACCAATCGTTCCTAATATCAATTCTTCCATGTCTATTTTTAACCTAATTACATCTAGTGGTTTCACTTCTGACTTATGTCAGGGAACAACATGATGTAAGGTCATTTAACATTCCTCCTATTTTTAGTAGGAAAAGTTGGTATTCAACTGAATTGTCAGTTGAAGTTAGCAGACACTGGAAACAAGTGTCAGAGATAGGGCATTATGATCACTGTCCCCTCTTTCAGCAACCTCCATATCCTGAATATAACACCATAATGGTAAATCTGACAATTCATAGGCTATTTTACTAGTAGTTTTACCTCTCCTAAAAGTATACGCTGCTTCCTTATCTTAAGGAGTTCGGCCATTTCAAGCACACAGCCCAGGAGACAATGTAAATGTCACTACTTGGAACTCAGAGGATTTGTTTACAGAAAGTGCAGATAGCAAAGGGAGGTCCCATTCTTCATCCTCTGTTTGTAATGGTATTCATTATATATAGGGACTCGAAAGATCCATTAAAATCACCAGCAGCCATTACCAGAAAATTATCTGGATTACGTTTCCAAAAATTATCAAGATGACGAAAAGTAGGTGATTCTTTCTTCTGCGCGAAGCTTCTTTTGAACACATTGAATAATTTAAAAAGCGGTCCTGAGGGGGAAAAATTAGGAGTCCCAAAATATCTGGTGAACTTAAATTACATAGTTTAGTTTTGCAATCTACAGAGGTCTTAATACATATCAATAGACCGCTCCCCCCCCCCAAGGGGTGGGCCAGCTATGGAGGGTCCAACTTCAATGCTAAAGTTAACATGGCCAGACCTTTGGGCAGGTGATGATAGCCAAGTTTCCTATAGAGCAAAGATATGGTGCCTATCTATCAATCAATCAATCAATCAGGGTTGGTAAAGCACAACTACTCACCCGTGAGGGTCTCAAGGTACTAGGGGGGAGGGGTGGGGGCTCAGTTGAGTGCTGGGGTCATCCGAAGAGCCAGGTCTTGAGGTCCTTCCTGAACTGGGGCATTGCTGGAGCTTGCGGGAGGTGGAGGGGGTGGTCATTCCAGGCTTTGGCTGCGAGGTAGGAGGAGGACTTTCCTCCCATTCAGTTCTTGTAGATACGTGGGATGGTGGCCAGAGAGAGCTCGGCTGAACTGAGGTGCCTTTTGGGTGCGTGGAAGGAGAGGCGGTTGTTTAGGTAAGTGGGTCTGGTGTCGTGAATTATCTATAAATTCACCCCAAGCAAGATTATTGAGTTTGGATTTTAATACGGCCACATTCCATGGTAGCAGCTTAATAAGAGGTTGTTCCACTGGGTTCTGAAGTTAGGGTGAATTAACAATGTTACACACAGTGTTATCATTCCCCAAAAGGCTGTTTAGTTCCCCAGTTGGTTAAGCGATACCCTCCGTTGGATCAGTAATGAAAAGCATGGCTTATATTCCACATAGTTGGTTTGCAGGAACTAGTTTCTACCTCATCTTTAGCTAGGTGGGTGGGATGGGTCATGACACAGGCAAGCAGAGATATGGAGAGCATTGAGGCTTGTTCAAGTCGGGGGGGGTATGATGATTCATTCTTGGCTGATGAAACCTTAGTTAGATGAAATCATGAAGTCAGCAGATTGGTCTGCAGAGTGTACATTTTAAAGGTTTATTTCAAACCCAGTGCTGCAATAGCTACAGGTTGATAGACAAGCCCTGAAAACGAACAATCCTCTACTCTGTTATGATATGTTATGTATTTATATTTGTAAACCGCTTGGTTACTCCAAAACGGAATGTCACTCCCGCGCTAGGAAATAAAGCTGCCAGGTCTACAAAGGGAGAAGTTATTCGGTTGCTTTGAAAAGTTAAGTGTTAAGCTTTTTTCAAAATGTCAGCTGTTAACTTTCCTGTCTCAGGTCAAGTGGAAGAGAGTTTCACAGTTTGGGGGCCAAGAAGCTGAAGAAGCGGCCACCTGTCTAGCTCTTCCCACCCTGGGCACAACCTCTAGCCTGGTTCCAGTAGATCTAAGACTTATGTTAGGTCTGTAGGGCTTAATCAGTGTATGAAGGTAGCGAGGGCCTCTATTGTTTAGAATTTTATGGCAGAAACAAAGAGCTTTGAAGGATAGATACTCTTTTATTAATGGGGAGCCAGTGCAGTTTAATTAGTGCTGGTCCCAGGGAGGAGCATCTAGAGATATTCAGCAGCCGGGCTGCTGCGTTTTATACTCTTTGGAGTATCTTCAGTCTGCTTTGGTTGGCACCTAGGTAGAGTACGTTACAATAATCAAGTCTGGAAACCAGGAGTGCTTGAATTACAGTCTTCCTGGTCACTTCTGGAAGTAGACCTATGATCCTGCGTAGTATTTTCAGAATGCCAAAACATTCAACTGCAAGTTTGGGTAACTGCTCGTCAAAGGTGAGATTGCTGTCAAACCAGGTTCCAAGATTCTTTATTTTTGGTTTTGTAATTGGTTCTGGACCCAAAACATTCGGCCACCATGCTGTGGACCAGATGGATGGCTGTTTCCCCACAATCAGAACCTCAGTTTTCACTTAATTTAATTTGAGGCAATTCTGGTCCATCCATTCTGCTAGGCCAACAAGGCAGGTTCAAAAAAGCCATGGAGGTTCCATTGTCCTGTGTCAACGTGATGATGAGATGAGTGTCATCGGTGTATGACACTATTTTTATCTCATGAAGCTCAACCACATCAGCGATGGGAGGCATACACAAGTTAAAAAGTGTCAGGCTCAATGTAGAGCCTTGTGGGACCCCAATGTTGAAGTGTGACAACCTTCGAGGAGCATGACTGTTGGACCACCTGATAAGTGCGATTCTGAAGAAAACTGATTACCCACCTTAAGGCATGGCCTGCTACACCGCATGACCACAGCTGTTTAATTAAAAGGCAATGGGACATGGTGTCAAAGGCTGCACATAAAATCCAGCATAATCAATGCTGCAGTCTTGCTGACTCTGGTCTTGATATAGAATGTAACATTCTGTGGCTTTTCTTCATTTCTATTATGGGTACAAGGCACGGATTGTCCTACCCATTGAGTGAAAGTAGACATTCTGGAAAACAAACTGTAAATTAAGTCTTTGATGCAATAGCTGCTTAATCCCACCATGGTACTTGATGTAATGTGGTTATGGAAATGGTCTTCTGTGCAAAAGAACTGTGGGGCATATTAGCAAGACCGGCGATAAAATTATCGCAGTTTTAGCGGCAGGAAACTGCTGCTAAAACGGCGATAATGGGCTTGCTAATATGCGTTATAGAATTCCAATAGAAGCCCAGGTTAGATGTCCTGCACATCTAACCTGGGCTTCTATTGGAATTCTATAACGCATATTAGCAAGCCCATTATCGCCGTTTTAGCGGCAGTTTCCTGCCGCTAAAACGGCGATAATTGTATCGTCGGTCTTGCTAATATGCCCCTGTGTTTCTAGTTGATCTAATGTGTGCACATTACTTATTTATTTTAGAAAATTATTAGAAATAGGAATCAGTTCAGAGCCACTGGCAACTAGACTTCAGTATTTCACTGGAAAGAAAGAGAAATATGGAGGAGAATAACGATTTGTTCTCTGACCAGACAATGCTGCCATGTGCTCTGTAGTTTTCTCATGAAGCAAAATGGATGGAGACGGTTTTATTAAATTATAAGCATATTCTGTTTTGCTAGTAGTTGTACCAGAAAAGAAAGCTCAAATCTTTGTGATTTCCATGCAGACTGTTCCAGTCATGGTCTTTGTCAAAAGTGTGAGCAGGGAGATAGAGTGGAATGGGCAGTCTCCTCTCAATCAATCAATCAATCAATCAATCACAGAATTTGTAGAGCGCACTACTTACCCGCGAGGGTCTCAAGGCGCTGGGGAGAAAAAAAGGGGGGGGGTGCTGCTACTGGTCGAACAGCCAGGTCTTGAGTAGCCTCCTGAAGGTCAGCAGGTCATGGGTCTGTCGTAGGCTTAGTGGAAGGGTGTTCCAGGTCTTGGCGGCGAGGTGTGAGAAGGATCTGCCGCCGGTGGTTGTTCTTCGAATGCGAGGGACGGTGGCGAGGGAGAGGTCGGCGGAGCTGGCGGTTGGGGACGTAGAAGAAGAGTCGTCTGTTGAGGTAGGCTGGGCCAGTCTTGTGGAGTGCCTTGTGTGCGTGGATGAGGAGTTTGAAGGAGATTCTCCTGTCGACAGGGAGCCAGTGCAGGTTCCTCAGGTGGGGGGTGATGTGGCTGTGGCGTGGTACGTCGAGGATCAGGCGTGCGGAGGCGTTTTGTATGCGTTGCAGTCGCTTGATGAGCTTGGCCGGGGCTCCCGCGTAGAGGGCGTTCCCATAGTCGAGTTTGCTACTGACGAGGGCCTGGGTGACTGTTCTTCTTGTATCTGTCGGGATCCACCTGTAGATCTTGCGAAGCATGCGGAGGGTGTTGAAGCAGGAGGAGGAGACTGCGTTGACTTGCTTGGCCATGGAGAGCGTTGAGTCGAGGATGACTCCCAGGTTGCGTGCGTGGTCGGTGGGTGTCGGGGCTGCTCCCAGCGTCGTTGGCCACCAGGAGTCGTCCCAGGCTGAGGGGTTGGAGCCGAGGATGAGGACCTCTGTCTTGTCCGTGTTCAGCTTTAGTCGGCTGATCTTCATCCAATCGGCGACGGCCTTCATTCCTTCATGGAGATTGGATTTGGCGGCGAGGGGTCCTTGGTGAGGAGAGGATCAGTTGAGTGTCGTCGGTGTAGGAGATAATGTTGAGGTCGTGCTGTCTGGCGATGCGTGCGAGCGGGGCCATGTAGATGTTGAACAGTGTTGGGCTGAGGGAAGATCCCTGGGGTACGCCGCAGATTCCTCTCAGGTGAATCCC
Organism: Calotriton arnoldi; assembly: GCA_963921515.1. Taxonomy (NCBI): domain Eukaryota; kingdom Metazoa; phylum Chordata; class Amphibia; order Caudata; family Salamandridae; genus Calotriton; species Calotriton arnoldi. The sequence continues at coordinate 1,213,544 of CAWUFW010005565.1, forward strand.
AAAACAAGGGCAGTAAAGCTATGCTGGCTACCCCATTCAACTACTTCTTAACTAGCCGTGGGTAACCGTCCCAGAGAAAAAGGGCCAAGAAAGGGGAGGGAGAAACTCAGTGACCTCAAAAAGCCACACTGCTTCCTCTATTAAACACTCTCCGGCCTGCCCAACAAATATCTCTAGAATGTCTGAAGGGACACTCCATATCACATCAGCTGTGAGAACGCTCTGGCCATATCTTCCAATTTACTCTGGTCAATAGACCTTTTTAGTAGCCTGAGAGGAAAAGGGATTAGTAACGAATTTAAATCTTAAAATAGAGTGTGACCATTGGGACCACACAATAAAAGTCTGAGACAATAACTTGAAGTTAAAAGTTTTATTATAAACTCAAAGCCAGACTAATATAAATCAGTCTCAAGAACATACTATAAAAGTACAGGATTATCAAAGGGAGACCAAAGCGACATACAATATTGGTCCTCAACAGCAAGGAGCATATACGTATTTCAGTGGCTGCAATGCAAAAAAAAGAAATAGGATTTGATGACTAAACAAATGGTCTCGATCCTTCTCTCCATACATGGAAAAGATTCACAACATCTAGCAAACCCTACACTAGACTAAGAACACTAGACTAAGAATTGGGGAAACCCTATTGAATCAAGGAAGCAAGAAAGGTGTCAGCATCAGAATCTCTGTAGAAGTTCTATTGGTAAGGAGTCATGTATAGCATAAAGCCACATAATCGGAGATGACAAGAGAGGTTTGTACCTCTCCATGTCTAAAAGAATCTGACTAAACCCAAGGTGGGTTCACTAAAATGCACAAAGAACATTTGAGAAATATAACTTCATACACATCATAGTACTTTTCCACTTCTCAAGAAAGAACTTGGCACCTTGAACGCTACTCCCATATTCCAGTCTCCCCTTCCAAGGCGTCCTTGGATTCCTCCATTTGTCTGATAGTACCAACCGGTAACACTCCCTTTGTTCTTCATTAAAATTATTTGACCTTGCCAGTTCTTACTCGCCTCACCTCTCTATCTCTGAAATACAATGTGCTATTTACTAGCTAATGAACGCCTTTGGTCTGCACCTGCAGAGGAAAAAAACATGCAGAAAACAACTTTCATGTTAGTATTAAATGTCTTGACTGTAAGCTTAAGGCCCACTATCACGCTAACTTAACAGTTTCCCATAAATGCATCTTAATTCTACAATGCATCAACCATACATACGATTCATTCTCACTACTCCCTCGTGAATGCACTGCATTACATGCATTTTAGCACACCACCTTACAATCTAAACCTATAGAAGATTAATATCAGCAATCCGGAAGTCTATGAAAAGAAAAAAACTTTAATATGCACGCACATATATGTTTCAAACACACAATAAATGCACCTTCTATACCTTTTAGTGCACTATATCTCATTAGTATTATTGCATCACACGGGTACATAAGGCCAAAGGTAAATATATATATGGGCTAGCCAAACGTAAAAGGATGGATCCAAATCTATGCTACTCCAATCCCCTCTCTGGTGGTGATCAAACTATCACAGATTATAATCAGATCATTATCATATTAGACCAATCAAAACTTAGTGGTCTTGAGCATCTTTCGTCTGGACTCCTCTAGACGTTTCAGATCATCATAATATCTGCTCTGACCTTCTTCTAACTCCACATCTGCTCTGCTTTTCTTCACTCCATGCACTGCCTGTCTAGCTTGTGCATGCTGATATTCCTGAAAGATCAGGTATAGAAATATCAAACAAACGGTGATTATCAAAAGAAATTTCAAAATGGTGCCCAAAATTCCACTTCCCAAGCTTCTAAACCATTGACCTAGTGAAGAAAACCCATTTCCAAAAGCTTCCCAAGCACCTGTTGCTTCCAACTCTTTCAAATCCTTCGCCAACCTAGATATATTCTTAATATTTTTCTCCAGGCCCTTTCTTTCGCCTAGAATATAAGTACAACATTGCTGAACTGTCAACATCTGACAGACTCCGCCCTCTTTTGCAAGCAAAAGGTCTCACGCAAGACGGTTCTGTAAAACAAAAGGCCTTTTTGCAATCATCTCAGTATTTACAAGTAATAAGAATTTGCAGTACTAGTAGTCAATTTATCCACTATTGTAGACAGCTTTCTAATTTTCAGGTCATTCAGAATCACACCTACAGATGGGATATAGCGCTAAAAATATCTCCTAGTACTTCGGCTTCACCAACACCTTGTGTAGTTCTAAATTTCTCTTCCTATACAGGATCATTAAAATGTTCCACATGATAAATCTTTGGAAAAACGATGCCAAGATAACAGATACCATGCCATCCATGTGGCAATTTGAAATATGCATTTTGTCCGCAAGTAAAATAGACTCTCCCCTAAAAACAACAGATCTATATAACTCTGATCAACATGTATACACAACTTTTCTTTGTGTTTCCAATCTGAAACTAAGGTGGGTAAATTTCCTTTTTCCTGATGTTCAATTTCCTCATTACGCCACTTGTGATTTTTAAGATCCTTATCAGTTTCAGTTTGAGACTTTACTTCTCGCCATCTATCCTCCACCAAATTGAAAAATTTATTTTTCACATCTGATATGGAACAAGTCAAATTATGTCTATGTGCATTCGCAGTATCCAGTGACTTAAGGGATACAAAATATTTGCCCGCAATCTTTGCACCTTTAAAATAAGGATTTTTATTTAAGTTTAAGTGTGTGATATGGGGAACTTGTGGGAGAACTACATCATAATTTGAAAAAGTAATATTGAAATCTACCTTCTCCATAAAATATACTTAAATGGAGACTACAGGAAATACCACATGTCAGAGGGAGATGATGGAAAGTAATTCCCTCTGAAGCAGAAGTGGGTAACTGAGTACAAACTAACAACTAGCATTTATAGTATTTATATACTTATAAAACAATCTAAAATTAATATCTGAGGTATAATCCCATCTTGATACATCTGTGTGTAATTTCTTAAGCACCGTCAACTGCATGTCACTACCAGAAGAATGTGGTGGGGTAGGGGCAACAGTAGACTTATATTCCACTGAGCTATCTATAGCTGAATATAGCCCTATAAGCACTATAACTAATACTACAACTAAAGCCATTAGTGTGCCTATTGTGCTGTATCTACACCTGTTAGTATTAAGATTGGCTTCCATTACTTCGTTGGAATCTAAACCTTGGGTAGAACGTAGTAGCCACAGAGACTTCTCTGTCGGTTTCCACCTGTGCAAACAGCTAAACCAAGTTCAAATGATTGTGCAACAAAACTATGTACAAAGTCTTTACGAATTTTCTTTTTCCCCTACAAAATATATGAAATGTCTTTAATAATAAATGGTTCTAATTCATTCCCTAATAGACCCAGTATGAAATGCTTCAGTTCATCAACTAGCACAGAAAACTTGTTTTCATCCAAAAAGAGAAATTCAGCCTCATTTAAGATAAAATGTCTCAAGGCACTCATTTTTGTTAATAAAGGAATTTCAAAGGTAAGCTCAAACTAGAGATCAAGTTCCCGAAGTTTTAATTGAACTTTCACAGTGATCCCAAAATTCCCAGAACTCGTTCTTCCTGTCATCTGCAAGATAGTATGTCAATTCAGGGAATGAGTACCTCCGGCAGGGCACTCTCGCTCGCTTCGACCTCCTGAGTGTTGTCTCTTCACTCAGGTCTGAATCCTCTATGTCCTCTGTGATATCTGGGAGATCACTTTCACCCTTGCAGAATCAGTCTCCCTCTCTCCTGCCTTCTCGGTTCACTTTCTTCTGCTGCCCCCTGCAATTCTCTAGCACTAGGCCCTTCGTCAGGGTCCAAGTCTATCTCTTTTACGACCACTGGATTAGCCTCTCCTTTACCAGTCTCGTCATTCAACTCTCCAGAACCCTCCTTAGGCTGGTCAAGTGCTATTTCAGTTTCAGACTGTTCCCCTATAGTTTGACTAACCTGCTCCCATGATCTCTTGACCACCACTGGCTCTTCTGAGAGAGGTGCTGTTATTTCATCAAGGGGACATGGAACCCTACGAGTATGGGCAGTATGGATTCAACTGGGGAGACCTCTGCTCTTCACAGCAGTTGTAGTCACCAGTATGACTTGGTATGGCACTTGTCAATGAGGCTCTAAGCACAATTTCCGTACATGCTTCTTTACCACCACCCAGTCTCCGGGACTTAGGTCGTAGCACTAATCCTGGTGTGGTGGGGCTGTAGCAGCTTAAACCTGATAAGATTCAGAACGCACCACATCAGCCAATCCTTTGCAGTAATCAGTATCAGATCATCAGTAATGTTCACAAGTGCATTTGCAGGTACAGCCGTCAATCGCATTGCCCTTCCCATGATGATCTCATGGGGAGACAGTCCTGTCCTATCCGATTAGATGCACTGCTCAGACTCATCGACACCAACGGCAAACCATCCGGCCATTTCAAAGACGTAGAAGCATACACTTAGGCAAGTCTTGATTTCAACATCCCATTGACTTGCTCCACCAGACCTGAAGCCTCAGGTTGGTAACTATAAAGCAGGCTCCATTCAACCTGCAAGGCAGCACACAGCATCCTCAGCACTTCGTTATTGAAGTGCGTGCCTTGGTCTGATTCCAAAGAAGTCAGGAATCCAGACCTTCGTATCAACTCCCTTAACAACAACTTGGCTACTGTGAGACTATCATTTCTTCTTGTGGGATATGCCTCAACCCACCGTTAAAAGTTGCACACAACAACCACAACACATATCTCAGCCCATTACACACAGGCATCTCAATAAAGTCAATTTGCATCCTATTGAAGGGACCACCTGACCTCCCTATTTGGCTCAATGTCACTGTGGTTCTTTTCCCTACATTGTTCTGTTGGCACAAAACACATTTGTGACATAACACTTCCACCATCTACCTGGGATTAAACCATGTTTGGCAAAACAATCTGACCATCCATCCCTCCCTACATGAGTCGGACCATGGTAATGTCTAGCCCTTGGCAGGAACAAACTATTTAGCAAGACGGGTCTGCCATCTCCTGAAACCCATAGTTCATCCTCATCTCTTTTAACACAACCTGCGTTTACCCAACTCTGCTGTTCTACTTCTAACACCTGTTCCTGTAACCTCTTTACTTCCTCCCAAGTATCAGCTGCTGTGAGCAAAAGGTTGTAATTGGTCTTGTCTGTTCCTTCATTTACATAGTCCCCATTAAATGTACAAGCATTGTAAGCACAGTACCTTGTGACTTTGTCAGCATAACTGATGCAGACTGTCACATAATCATCTTCCTTGCAATGTGCGGAGCATTTCACAACCGCAATTGTGCAGGCAATTGCAAAGCCTCTAACAGTTTTCTCACCTGCTCACGGTTACGAATAGGAGATCCTGATGCTGTCATAAATCCCCATAGGGACCATAACTGTCCGAAGTCGTACACCATACCAAAGCCATACAGACTAAAAATATAGTCACCTGTAATCGATCTGAAACATGGAATGCTCAGGTAAGAGCAATCAATTCAGCCACTTGTGCATAGACTACCCCTTGTAGCCAAACAGCTTCCACTACTCCGGAAACTGTACAGACTGTATAAGCAGCCCTCAAATTTCCTTTGTGATCTTGTAAACATTAGCTATCCACAAACAATATGTAATCAGATTCAGGTAGTGGTTCATTTTGTATATCTGGTCTCGGCTTGGTGCATAAATCAGTGACATCGAGACAGTCATTCTCCACCTCACCATCATCATTGTCATTCTCAGGAATGGGTAGCAGAGTAGCAGGATTCAAAACAGAACACCTCTATAGGGACATGTTCTCGGACAGCAGTATGATTTGCTCATATTGGGGCAGGCGGCTGTTCGTAAGGTGTTGTGTCCTCGGATTAATTTGCATGATCGCCAAAATTCTCTCTTGTTACACCCTTCTTGCACCTTTCTCGATATGATGACCAAGATATAGGACTTCTCTCAAACAGTACTGCAACTTTTTTGGGAACACCTTATGTCTATTCTCAGCCAAGTGGTTTAACAGTGCAACAGTGTCAGTTTTGCATGCTTCACGAGTATTTGATGCAACCAGCAGGTCGCCAATATACCAGACAAGAACTGAATTACAGGGCATAATCAAGGACTCCAAATTATTTTTAAGGATCTGGTAAAGATAGGACTCTCCATATACCCTTGCGGGACTCGGCACCATGCCAAAACACAGTACCTGAGCCTAAATGCAAAGAGGAACTGACTGCGCTCATGCAAGGGTATTGAGAAGAATGCCTGGCTCAAATCAATAACAGTAAACCACTCAGCCTCACATGCAATTTGAAACAATATTACAACAGAATTAGATACCATGGGACAACAGGAATCACAATGCTATGGATGTTACAAAGATCCTGCACTATGCAGGACTTACTGCTAGGCTTCTGCAGGCCCATAATGGTGTTGGACTCCCCATAATCTCTTTCAGTATACCTTGTTGAATCATTGTCTCAATCACTGGGGTTATTCCAGCAATCCTTTCAGGGGTCAAATTATACTGTGGTGTTCTGGGATATTCCACATCCGGCTTTATCTGAATACGGACAGGCTCAACTCCTTTAATGAGTCCAATGTCCTTTCCTGAAAAATCCCAAACTTTTGGACTCACTGAATCTCTGAGATCTAAAGGCAAGTACTCTGTCATCATCATCGGATACATTCCAATAATTGAATTTTGATTTGCCACCTTAATGTGCTCATCATGACTTTGTAGTTCTAATCCTTTTGGGGTACAGCATATGGTGCAGGTCAATTTGCACAACAAATTACGCCCTAACAAACTCACAGGACTCGAATCACAAACCACAAATTGATGATTTTCCTCAAAACTTCCTAACTTTACAGGGACATCCTCTGTAATGGGGTATTGACTGCGCCAAGCACAAAATCTTCCTCCTCCCTCAAGCACCATCTGGAAAACGGATCAATGCTGACATTTTCACTTGACTCACACATAGAAAATTGTTGGTAACGATTATTATTCTTGAAAGCATTCTGGTTCAAATTCGGGACATGGTTTGGATAAAATCTGGGAACATTAGCAGCTTGCTGTGGCATCACAGTTTGAGGAGCCTGCATCATTGGGGCTTGGGGCACATTAAAATTCTGAGATCTAGGTCTGGGTACGATTGTGTTGCTGCATGGAATTAATGTACTGAGGTGGTACAAACCCTGAATTGCAACCCTGATTTGCAGGATTTAGACGACATTCTCACTCTAGCTAATGAATGCCTTTGGTCTGCATCTGCAGAGGAGAAAAACATGCAGAAAATAACTTTCACGTTAGTATTAAATGTCTCACCTGTAAGCGTGAGGCCCACAATCACGCTAAATTATCAGTTTCCCATAAATGCATCTTAACTCTGCAATCTATATTTAATCCAATAAATGATACTGTACTCTTATATGTGGTACAATAAATGAATACACGTATTATTGACCAAAAAGGACGACTGGTCACAATTTATAAAGGAAGCATCGAGCATACATACGATCCATTCTCAGTAATCGCTGGTAAATGAACTGCATTAAATGCATTTCAGATGACCACCTTACAATCTAAACCTATAGAAGATTAATATCAGCAATCCAGATGTCTCCAAAAAGGAAAAATGTTAATATGCACACACACACACATATGTTTCAATTATTGCACCTTCTATATCTTCAGTGCACTATATGTCATTAGTATTATTGCATCACACAAGTACATAAGGCCAAAGGTAAATATATATATATAAATATATATATTCACCACTGTATCCTCAACAATAAAGAGAACTTCGGCACTCCAAATGGGGGAAAATTCAATCTGTTTTTATTCTGTCAGCCAGCAGCATTCAGGACGCATTTCAACTTAATCACAAGCCTTTATCAACTGAAGGGGCGCGCCGTGATTCAATTTAAAGGCAAGCACCAGCACTAATTTAAACCATGTAGTTGTTCTTAAACCCCCAGTTCCAGTTTCGGTGTTTGTAAGTATCATGACTAGTGTCCAAATAATCAGAACTGGATACCAGGAAAATGTCAATGCGCTTTGTGTATAAATGTTCAATATACGGCACCCCCTTTACAATGCTGGCAGTAGGATTTAATATCTTTAAAAAAAGACAGTCTGGCTCCCCATTTGCACTACTTAACTGAAGGTTTTCAATTTCATTTCGTGCCCAGCTCCGAAGCACTTCTCGGTCTTTGTAACACAGGGTCAGTCTCTGTTCCTGCGAGTCATTAACCCTCTCCTTTATTCTTTTGATGTTTGTGTTTTGTGCTCCGGGGGCAAACAGGTTTCACAATCTATATTTAATCCAATAAATGATACTGTACTCTTATATGTGGTACAATAAATGAATACACGTATTTTTGACCAAAAATGACGACTGGTCATAATTTATAAAGGAAGCATCGAGCATACATACGATCCATTCTCAGTAATCGCTGGTAAATGCACTGCATTAAATGCATTTCAGATGACCACCTTACAATCTAAACCTATAGAAGATTAATATCAGCAATCCAGATGTCTCCAAAAAGGAAAAATGTTAATATGCACACACACATATATGTTACAATTATTGCACCTTCTATATCTTCAGTGCACTATATCTCATTAGTATTATTGTATCACACAAGTACAAAAGGCCAAAGGTATATATATATATATATTCCCCCGTTATAGTTAGTTCAGCTAACTATAACTCGCGCCCCCGCAATGCACTGCTGATGACGTCACATATTACATCACTCATGACATGGTCAGTGACATCACTGATGACATCACTGATGACATCTCAAATGACATCACTGATGACATCATCCATGTGATAATCTGATGCACCTCCTCACACCCTAATATAACCTTTGATACACCCACTCTAAATTACAGACTGCCATTCGCAAAACCATAGACACTCCAACACCAATAACTACATACCCACTCACTGATTCTTAGGTCTACACACACATCCACTCACTCACCCGTACAGTCACTCATACTTACGGTCACTCAGTACAGGACTATCATATGCACTCATACTCCTATATAGACACTCAAACACCGCCACTCATCCATAGAGGTACTCACACACCTACTCAGTCATGCAAATAATTAAACACACTGCCATTTACTCACCCATACAGTTATACACACACCAGCTCACTTACTCATACAAATACTAGCACATTCTTACGCTCTTATACAATCACTGATACAAGCACACACTCATCCATACAGTCACTCTCACAATCACAGACTCTCGCTTATAGCTATTTATATACTCCAACACACATATATACTGCCTTTCACATATGTAGTTACTCACACATGTACCACTGGGACATACATTCACTCACTAACACACTCTTACACACACTTACCCACCCATACAGTCTATCACAGATGCACTCTTGAAACCATCCACCCAGTGAATCACCCACTCACACATCTATGCACAGAGTCGCACACACCCCACCCACACAAACACTCAGGCACCCATACAGATTCTCAGACAACCAATAAATAACTCGTATAGACACTCATGTAGCTATTCACAAACCCATGCAGCCACTTACACAGCAACAGACAGACGGATACAGACATTCACCCAGTTTAGTCACTAACCCATGCATTCAGTAAGATACGTTTAATCACTCACTTACAGAGTCAGTCACGCACCTACTAAATCATCCATTCAGACACTTATACACCCACTCATTCTTCAATACGCCTTTCCCTATATATATTAAACATTTTTAAACTTTACAGAAACACAGACTCACTGGATGATGTCATCAGTGATGTCATTTGAGATGTCATCAGTGATGTCATCAGTGATGTCACTGACCATGTCATGAGTGATGTAATATGTGACGTCATCAGCAGTGCATTGCGGGGCGCGAGTTATAGTTAGCTGAACTAACTATAACGGGGAATTTCACGGGTTTTGTACGAGTGCAATGTCCAACTAACTATAACTGTCCCTAAAACCTATGGTTTTTTCAGTGAATTTGAAAGGTTTTTAAATGCTAATTTCTAACTATAACATGCCTGAAACCTATGGTTTTTTCAGTGAATTTCAAAGGTTTTTTAAATGCTAATTTCTAACTATAACATGTCTGAAACCTATGGTTTTTTCAGTGAATTTCAAAGGTTTTTTAAATGCTAATTCCTAACTATAACATGTCTGAAACCTATGGTTTTTTTCAGTGAATTTCAAAGGTTTTGTAAATGCCAATTTTTAAATGTATTAATTGTTATTTTTATTTTTTTCATACTGATTTACTACATTTTTTTAAACTATTTATTTTTAGATATTTTATTTTTAAATTACATTGTAATTACATTACACATTACATTACAAAATATACTTTCTCAGAATGAATTAATTTACTTTAAATACTTTGCAAATAGGCAGTAGACTTTTAAGTACAGTAGTTACAGTTGTTGCAATGGGCAACACAATTTCAAACACAATGCAACATTGAGCTCAATGTGAATTTCTAGCTAAATGCAATTAGTTACTTTATGGATTACTTTTCTAACCACAGGACTGAATCCTAGATTCAGTCCTGGGACATCTCCTGTAAACAGTTGAGTAAAAGCGTTTTGGTTACAGTAGTGATTTTTAAGGAATATTATTGTATTTTAAAAGTTGACACTTAGAAACTTTTTCACATAGAATCACCAATGTTATCCTATGGGAAGAAATTCACTTAGCAGGTAAGTAGTGTTATCGTGACTTTTCTCACTCATTGGTGGATCCTGGATCCAGCACTGGTGCATCTCCTGTAAACAGTTGAAAGAATGCGTTTAAGTCATACAGGCGATTTTTAAGGAATATTTGTAGTTTGTGAAAATCGACACTTTGAAACTTTTCTGCTGAAAACCAGACAATGGATTCCTATGGAAGGAAATACAAGTTACTGGTAAGTACGGTTAAAATTACTTTTCAGGGTCAGTGCTGGGCTAAAAGATGCAGCACTGGGTTCTCTCCTGATAACAGGTGAGTAAATCGGAATTCGTATTTCGGCTGATTTTAGAGGAATATTTGTATGTTTCAAAAATCGACACTTAGAAACTTTTTCAGCAAAAAGCAGGCAATGATATCCTATGGAAGGAAATTAAAAGTTACTGGTAAGTACGGTTAAAATTACTTTTCAGGATCAGTACTGGGCTGAAAGATGCAGCACTGAGGTCTCTCCTGATAACAGGTGAGTAAATCGGAATTCGTATTTCGGCTGATTTTAGAGGAATATTTGTATGTTTCAAAAATCGACACTTAGAAACTTTTTCAGCAAAAAGCAGGCAATGATATCCTATGGAAGGAAATTCAAGTTACTGGTAAGTACGGTTAAAATTACTTTTCAGGATCAGTACTGGACTGAAAAATGCAGCACTGAGGTCTCTCCTGATAACAGGTGAGTAAATCGGAATTCGTATTTCGGCTGATTTTAGAGGAATATTTGTATGTTTCAAAAATCGACACTTAGAAACTTTTTCAGCAAAAAGCAGGCAATGATATCCTATGGAAGGAAATTCAAGTTACTGGTAAGTACGGTTAAAATTACTTTTCAGGATCAGTACTGGGCTGAAAGATGCAGCACTGAGGTCTCTCCTGATAACAGGTGAGTAAATCGGAATTCGTATTTCGGCTGATTTTAGAGGAATATTTGCACAATGGTGAAGGGAGGGGCGGGGCCTGAGGTGACATCTGTGCAAATGCGCCCCGTGGCGCGTTTTTAAGTTGGGGGATTAAGTTCCCTTGAATCATGAGGGTCCTGGGGCCAACTAGCCCACCAGGAACCTCCAGTATGCGCCAGGGGGCTGCGTTGCAGAGACGTGTACAGAGGCCACACCCCTTTTACACCTCTCTGCAAGGCAGCTCTGTGGCGCTTTTTGGAAGTACATGGTGGGCTAGTTGGACTCCAGGGACCCTCAGGATTCAAGGGGACTTAAGCCCCCATCTTAAAACACGCCACGGGGCCTGTTTGCACACATGTCACCTGAAGCCCCGCCCCCTCCCTTCACCACTGTGCAAACGCGCCCCGTGGCGCGTTTTAAGTCGGGGATTAACTCCCTTGAATCCTGAGGGTCCCTGGGGGCCAACTAGCCCAACAGGTATATCCAAAAAGCGCCACAGAGCTGCGTTGCAGAGAGGTGTAAAAGGGGCGTGGCCTCTGTACACCTCTCTGCAACGCAGCCCCCTGTGCATACTGGAGGTTCCTGGTGGGCTAGTTGGCCCCAGGGACCCCCAGTATTGAAGGGGAATTACTTCCCATCTGCAAACGCGCCAGGGGCGCGTTTGCAGAGTGGTGAAGGAAGGGGGCGGGGCTTGCGGCCCGATCATTTTTTTTTTTCCTGAAGGGGGCTGTGTGGCCCCCTTCCTTTTTCCTATTTTTGGGCCCTGGGGACCCCAACCCCCAGGGCCTTATCCCCTTTTTTTTTTTTTTTTAAATTAAACGGGAAGGGGGCCGCGTGGCCCCCCTCCCCTGGCCGAATCCTACCCCGGGGACCCCATCCCCCGGGGCATGGCTACACTTTTACATTAATTTTTAAGGAGGGGGGGGCTGCGTGGCCCCCCTCCTCAGGCCTCCTTTGCCCCGGGGACCCCATCCCCCGGGGCAGGCCTTTTTTTTTTTTTAAATTATTTCTGGGGAGGGGGGGCCGCGTGGCCCCCCTCCCGGGCCACTACTTGCCCCGGGGACCACATCCCCCGGGACCTGGCCTCTGGTTGGGGACTGTGGGGGTCCCCAAACCCCCACAGTCCCGCCGGCTCCCCGTGTCCTACGGGAGCCGGCATTGCTTTTACACATGGGGAGCAGCTAACATGCTGCTCCCCGTGTGGAAAGCAATTGTCTTTGAATATTGGAAGCGAGAGCAGGTTTCCCTGCTCTCTCTTCCAATATCCAAAGCAGTTTGCAATGACAGGACGGGAGCCGCGAGGCTCCCGTCCTGTCATTGCAAACAGCAGTGACCCGGGGGTAGGCACCCCGGGACACTGCAGGAGCCGGCCCTGGGGGTGGCGGTCCCCAGGGCCACCACAGGCTCCAGGAGGGGGCCGCGCGGCCCCCTCCCATCCAAATGCACAGCCCCGGGGAGGTGGTGGTCCCCGGGGCTCGGGGTCCTTAACGGACCCCCATTTTCAATTCTGTTAGTGCCCCGGGGAGGTGGTGGTCCTCGGGCGTGTGGGGGCTGGAGCCCCCACACATGTTAATTTAAAAATAAAGAAGCCCCGGGGAGGTGGTGGTCCTCGGGGCTGCGGGAGGGCTCAGAGCCCTCCCGCTACTTTTTCAAATAAAGCCCCGGGGGTGGCGGTCCCCGGGGCTTGGGGGCCCTTAGAGGCCCCCATACATAAAATAAACCCCACCCTCAGCATGCCCCCGGGACTTGGCCCACCCGGGGGCAAGTACATCGAAGCGCGGGAGACCGCGCTTCGATTTTGTTTTTTATCGGCAGGATCCGCGCACCCTGAGCACATCCTGCCGATTTTAAAAAAAAAAAATGCTTTTTTTTGCCCAGGGGGTCCTTGTGGGACCCCCTGAGCAGACCTAGGGGGTCAGGGTGTTTCTACCCTGCCCCCTTTGTGTGTTTTGCGCACTTTTTTTTACTGCTTTCTTGTTCCTCGGTTCTACCGAGGAACAAGATGGCTGCCAACACTTCCTGGTTTGGAGTGTTGACAGCCAATTAGCAGACAGCTCGTGATCGGGAGGGTGCCGGATCCTCCGTGCCCATAGATATATATGTACTTTTACTTTTGATTTTCTCAGCAACTACTGAACGGATTTACACCATTTAACAAAAAGGGTTCTTTCTGAACCAAGAACTACCTCTTTGCCAAATTTGGTGTAATTCCGTTCAGCAGTTCGGGCTGTAGCCGTGTCTAAAGTTTCCTATGGAAAAATGAATGGGGAAAACGTGTTTTGGGACCCCCTTTTTTCTCGGCCACCGCTTAACGAATCACCCCGAGACTTTCAGGGTAGGAGCGGACCGGAGCGCCCCACAAAGTTTGAAAATTTCGCGAAGATACGTCAACCGGCAAGAGAGTTATTTCAAATAGAATGTCGCGGATTTCCTATGGAAAATAGGTCCTAACTATAACTATCTACTGGCGACCACCAGTAGATAATATATATATATATGGCCTAGCCAAACATAAAAGGATAAAGACAAAATGTATGCTATTCCAGCTGACTAGGCCCTCTTTCACTCCCTCCATCTTAGGCACCAATTGATTTATGCACATTCAAAACGGAGGTCAGTGTGACCATGGCCACATGTACTATACGTATTTCACACATACACCTGTGACTCACACATATGCGCACATGTGCCTCGAATCATCTTGCATGTGGATGTGCAAAGGACCCGGTTCTAGGAAATGGCAGACAGCTGGAAAAGATAAAAGATGCCAGGAGGTCCTCGTCCTACTAGGTGGCAGATAGAAAGGCCTGCCTTGTTTACTAAAATCAGTATTCCTGCCTCCACTGTTAGCCCTGTATAGCCCAAAGAGGTGACAATAGTCACACTTGTGCAAGGGTGATACACATGGTGTACCCCTCTGACATCACAGTCCCCCTCTGGATCTCTTTCCTTGTCAAAACAGGTCTCAGCACACACACACACACATGATCAGGGTGCGGATAAAAACACTGCATTTTGCTACTGTGAAGACGGGATAGGAGGGCACACTGTCCAGAGCCATGCAGGGGGACCTTTCTCTGGCCTAGCACACAGGTTGTCAGTAGTTCGAAGAGTTCAATAATATTAGTTTACTCCCACAGTGCCTCATTTCCAATGGGTATCCTTTTATTAATGCCAAGCCTATTCTCATCTTGAGTAGGCCTGGACGAAATTTTAGTTATGCCAGAGTAATCAGAGTAATTTCAGTAATTGTACATTACTCTTGTGATGCAAAATTTCAGAAATTACACGATTACGCCAGCCTGAGTAATTTGAGGCAGAAATCCTACTACAGGAGCACAGGAACAACAAATTAGGAGAGAGTGAGTGGCTGCTGGCTACTGCTGTTCATGTCATGTTCATGTCATGTATCCTTTAGTGCTTTTTTCTTAGCGCAAAATTCATCCTATGAATGCAAGGATGCATTTTGCACTACAAAATAGTGCTAAAAGCTGGATTACGCTTCTCAAGTAATTACCCATAATTACCCATAATTGCAAGTAATTATGCAGTAATTACGAGTAATTACACTAAAATTAATTACGCCAGTTACGCCCATCCCTAATCTTGAGCAGATATCCGGGCAGAGCATGATCAGGTACGAAGCACACATAGTTGACAAGTCAATGGACATATTTTACCATGCTCAGCGTTACGGAAGAAAACTTTATAGTCGAAAGCTGAATATCATCATTAAAGCTCGGCATAGGCAACATCTCCTTTATCTTAACTTTGTTGAATGTTTTTTGATAAACAAATTTTCTTTGTTTTCTCGACAAACAATGACAGCCAATCATCAATATACAGAGAGAAGAAAAGATCACAGTCAACAGCTCGACTCTTCCTCAGCTCAGAGCCGGTAAGGTACAAAATAAAATGCAATTGAACATTCCCTGCATGGCTATTCCAACTCCCCCAACCACCTTCCCCACACCCTACGATACTTTTTAGGACAACCGCGTGCCTCATACATGAGTTTCTCTTGTGTGACACACCAGTCAACCCCTCTCCGCCATTTCCCAACGCACGGGGGATTAGGGCATTTCCAAGATGCAGCTATGTCCCTCTTAGCCACCACCAACGCCGTAGTGAGAAACAGCTTTTCATTTCTGGACCCATCCAGCCCATCTGTAATACCCAGGAGTGCGTGTCGTGGGTCGTGAGGGACTTCCCACCCCAGTATTTCCGTGAGTTCTTCCTCAATGTCACCCCAGAACCGTGTCAAACGGGGACATGCCCATACCATGTGAAAGAAATCAGCCGGTTCATGGGCGCACCTGGTGCAGGCGGGGGTCGGGCAAAAACCTGCCCAGTGAAGGCGTGTCGGGATCAGGTAGGCTGCATGCAAATAGTATAGCTGGACCATACGGAGCCGGGCTGAGGCGGTGACCGTCCTGGGGGCCATAAGAGCATCGCGCCAGTCTTCCTCCTCTAATGGGCCCACCCACTCCTCCCATTGGTTTCGGAGTCGATCTAGCGTGGTCGGGGTGTTATTGACCAGTGTCCGGTAGATGTGGGAGATACCCCCCTCCCCAGGCCCCCCAGCATAATCTGCGCCTCTGGCGAGCTGTGTTCAGGGATCCGCGTGTCCTCCGTGAGATGTACGTGGAGGGCATGGCGCAGCTGTAGATATTTATAAAATTGTGTCTGATGCAGGGAGTACCGGGTGCGGAGGTCCTGGAAGGAGCGCATGTGACCACTTGCCCACACATCACCCACCTGTGAGATCCCTATAAGGTCCTAGGATCTAAAG
This sequence comes from Calotriton arnoldi, assembly GCA_963921515.1. Lineage (NCBI taxonomy): Eukaryota > Metazoa > Chordata > Amphibia > Caudata > Salamandridae > Calotriton > Calotriton arnoldi. The sequence continues at coordinate 1,230,033 of CAWUFW010005565.1, forward strand.
CCCTGTAGCCCACTAACCTCTCTGAGCCAGGTGCCTTGCCAGAGGGGCGTGCACTGGGTCAGCTTTTGTGTCCACTTAGTGTGTCGCAGCGCTGCCCGCCAGGCCAACAGCGCGGAGCGCGTCACCCCCGGTAGTCGGGACGGAATGGGTTCCCCATATAACATAGATTGGATTTTGGTCAGGCCTAACTCGCCCAGCTCAAGCCTGTAGGCCAGGTCGGACCAACCCCCGTTAAGCCAGTCGTGTATGGAAAGCAAGCGCGTGGCCAGATAATACAGGTATAAATGGGTCATCCCCAGACCCCCATCAAATGAAGGAATCCTACATATGCTCAGGGCCAAGAGAACCCTCCCCTTCCCCCAGAGGAACTTAGAGGCCATGCTGTCCAACTCCCGGAACCAGGCCCTCGGAAAGCAGAAGGGGGTGTTTTGAAGAACATAGAGGAACCTGGGGAGAATCATCATTTTAAACAGGCCGACTCTCCCCATGGGGTTCAGAGGTAATGCTTGCCATTTCTGGAGATCTGCCTTGACTCTCTTCACCAGAGGAGTAACGTTGAGGGCCCAGCCTAGCTCAGGGAGCAGAGTCACCCATATCCCCAAGTATTTGAACAACTGGCGTCGGAGCGGTATGTTGGACTGCCAGTCGTAGCATTCTCGAGACAGGTGGAGAGGGACCAGGACCGACTTGTCGGGATTCAGCCGGAGGCCGGAGGCCCGCTCAAAGGAGTGTAGAATTTGGAGGCATTGAGGGCCGGATCGAGCGGGGTCTGCTAGATAAATAAGGATGTTGTCCGCATAGAGAGCGATCTTATCAGCCTCTACATTGGGCCATTCCCATCCCCGCACACGCCCTTCGGACCATATCAGGGCCGCCAGGGGCTCCATCGCCAAGGCGAAGAGCAGGGGGGAAAGGGGACATCCCTGCCTTGTTCCCCTGTGGACAGACAAGGGCTCTGACAAGACCCCATTGACTAGAACGCACGCCCTCGGGTGGGCATACAGGACGCGAACCAGACCCCGAAAGTGGGGACCAAAACCCATCTCAGCGAGGACAGCATCTAAAAACCCCCAGTCCACCGAATCAAAGGCTTTCTCAAAGTCCACAAGGAGGACCGCCAATTAGGGGGTGAGCAAGTGGCGGTGAGCCAGGGCCAGATGCAACCTTCGGAGACAATGCTGGGTACCACGCGAGGGCATGAACCCGCACTGGTCCAGGTGGACCAACACGGATAGGTAGGGTTTTAGCCGCTGGGCAAGAATCGTGGCAAAAAGTTTCATCTCCGTGTTGATAAGGGAGATGGGACGGTAGTCCGCACACCGTGGGAAGGGTGGCTGAGATTTGGGAAGAACCACGATGGCCATGTCTGTCTCGGGTGGGAAGGAACCCTTTTCGGTCGCCTCCTCAAACAGGTTAGCGAGGTGCGGAACGAGGGTCTTGCGGTATAGAGCATAGTATTCCTGGGGGAGGCCATCCGGACCCGGGGTCTTGCCCGAGGAGGTAAGGGTTATTGCTTCACCAATCTCTTCGTGGGTGATAGGGCGGTCCAGGTCTGCCTGGACAGTGGGGTCCAGGCAGGGAAGACGAGCGCCCCTGGCCCCCAGCAAGCCCGAGAGCGAAAGTGTTGGGGTTTTAGCCGTATAGAGTTGGTGGTAGTAGGAGGCGAAGGCGTGAGCCATCTCCAGTGGGGATCGGTGCACCGATCCGTCCAGGTCTACTATTTCGGGGATAATGCGGTTCGCCCTGGGATAGGTAGCCAATCTATGGAGAATTGAGCCGTTCTTGTCGCCCCAGCCATATACTCTGGCCACCGATGATTGCCAGAGGAGTTTAGCTGCCTCTAAGGAAAGCTGCTTAATCTCAGCGCGGAGGTGAGCAAGAAGTCTCTCTTTGGAAGCGTCAGCAACCGCAGAGGACGACTGTTCAAGGCGCAACGCTTGCGCCTCTCGCGCGGTAATCTGCTGCAGCTGCGCTTGCCGCTGGCGCTTGAGCTGGCCCTTAGCGACACCCCGGATCGTTTCCTTGCTTGCTTCCCTGAGGGTGCCTGGAGAGGACACTGACCCGTCATTGGCCAGGAAATACTGCTTGAGCTCTTTCCCCACTACCTTCCGGAACTCCTTATCCTGGAGGAACCACACGTTCATCCTCCACGTCGGACGCACTGAGGAGGGGGGGGCCCCCGTGCTAAGTAGGACCGGAGAGTGATCAGATATGCCCCTAGGGAGGATACGGACATCCTGGATCGCGGTGCAGTCCGTTGAGGGGACGAAGATCGCGTCGATGCGCGCCTGCGTGTGGTGGGCTGCAGAGGTGTGAGTGAATTGTTTAGTGTGGGGGTGCCAGGTACGCCATGTGTCGCAGAGGCCCAGTGACTCGGACCAGTTCGTTAATTGTTTCGCCTGCGCGAGTCTACTGTGGTATGGAGGGCCCATCGTGTCCAGATCTGGGGAGGAAACCACGTTAAAATCACCCCCGATGAAAGTGGAACCCAGGGGCAGGGAGGTCAATAGCTCAGTGGATCTTTCCAGGGTCGCCGTGAGCATTGATGGGGGTGAGTATATGGATATTAAGTTAAGGGGGTTGCCATTCAATGAACCACAAAGGGCCACCGAAGTGCCTTGGGAGTCGTGGATGACCCGTGTAAGCACAAAGGGAAGGGAACGCTTCAGCAGGACCGCCATCCCGCGGGAGCCCCGGGTGAAGCCCGAATGCCATACCCTGTCATACCCATAGCGTGCCAGGAAGGGGCAGTGATTACCCAGCAAGTGTGTCTCCTGAAGTAGGAGAACCTCTACCCCTAGGTGTTGTGCGTATCGCAGTATAGCCATGCGCTTGAGGCGGTCCAGGAGGCCGTTAACATTCCAAGACAGAACGTGAAGGGAAGCCCCTGGGATGGGCGGGTCAATCATGGTGGTAGGTAGTCGTAGTGGCGGAACAGAGCCTTACAGAGAGTCGTGGCCGCGAGAGGGATCACATGAGTGTGTGACAGGGTGCCTGTGTGAGGCCTTATGCATCCCATGAGGAAATGAGACGGAGTGCCGTGTGATTGCTGGTGCAACAAAACAATAAAAACAACAACAAACACTGAAAAAGAACAATCCCAACCCCCCGCCCCTCCCCCACCCTATACTTCGAGAACAGAAGCATCTGTCAGCCCCCCAAATAGAACCAAAACCAAACTAAAACCCTCGGGTTGAGTTGCGTGGAGGACCCCTCCATGTGGGCGGATATGCAGTGTCTCGGCAGAAAGACTAAAGATCAGAGCAAGAAGTCTGCCAGAGCCCCGGGTTCCCATGAGGCCGGAGCATGCCCTCGGAGTGTTCACTTTATCAGCAGCCACCCACAGGATTGTTAGAGGGCCGGGCTGCGGGAGAGATCGGTGCCTGCCCTCGGGGAGTCATGTTGGGCCGACAGTGGGGGAGCCACGCGCGGGACGCCAGACGAATGGTGTCTTAGGCGGGGAGGGGAGTCCGAAGGGCTTGAAGAGTCTCGGAGTCTTTGGGCAGCCAGGCTCGAGGATCTTTGGGACGCTGCCTGAGACCGGCGCCTCCTGCGGGATTGTGTATGTCGCCTGCGCTGGCACCCAGGCGATCGAGGTTGCGTGGACTGGGCGTCCGTTGGCCTGGGGGACAGGTTACGTTGTTGTTTGAGGGGCTGGTTTTCCAGTTCCAGGCCGCTTGAGGAGAGTCAAAGAAATGCGTATTGTTCTGAAAGACGACCCGCAGGTGCGCTGGGAACTGAAGCTGGTATTGAAGGCCCAGGGTTCGCAGTTTCTTCTTGACTTCTATGTATGAGCGGCGTTGGTCTTGTACTTCCTTGGTGTAATGTCATGTTTCGGTAGGAGTTCCTCCTCCCCCGATCACCAGGTATGTTTGTGTGCACGTTTGTACCTTCACTCATGCGGAACAGTTCCCCTCACTTCCGGGTTACTGGCGGTTAGCGGTTCAGCTTTCCTTGCTGAAACCACCGCCACGTCACTCAGCGCTTCCGGGGGAATCCACATAAACTCAGTGATTCCCCTCGGGTCGGCGCTTCGTATTGACGCCCGTGTCTGGACAGACACCTTTGCAGGTATTTCTGAGCTGCGCAGGAGCGCTGCCGTTCTTCTTGTTTTTCTTTCGTGACTTACCACTTGCTGACACCCTTATGCCTTCCTCCCTTGGCTAGTCCTTGCGTATTTGGATGTGCCTTGCTTTCCCTGAGAAGGGGTCCAGTCAGTGACATTCAGGATATTCTACTTTTTGCCTTAGCGCGCTGGAGCGCTTGTTTGTTATTTTTCCTTGTTTGACCATTAGAGCCAGACCGCGCTGGAGCGCTTATTTTGGGTTCTTCTCACCACGCAGGAGTGCTGAGTTCTTTGGTGTACATTGCACAGGAGCGCTGATTTCTTTTGTGGGTACCTTGCGCTGGAGCGTTGATTTCTTTCTGTGTGCACATTGCGCAGGAGCGCTGGTTTCTTTGGTGTGCCTCGCGCTGGAGCGCTAGTTGCCTTGGTGTGCTTGCGCAGGAGCGCTATTCTGTTCTTACCATTGAGGACTTCAGAACATATGATGTCCAATTATGAGGTAACTGCTGTCTTCCGCATGAGTGTATGGTAGTGACTGGAAGAGGGTGTGTTTGGGCTGATAGTAATAGGTGTTCCCTTGTTTCCCTATGCAGTTGGTGTCCACAATTAATCCGAACAGGAGGACGTCCTCTACCGGTCTTCCGGACACCCTCCTGCAATACCAGCTTTCCTCCCCGCTCCCATCTTTATCCTAGTTTGTTTTCAAGGTTCGACTGGGGTAAGGTGGGTACAAGGGTGATAGCTCATGTTGTCTCTGCGAGATCTCTCCGCAAGAAACAGGTAAACTTGTGGGGTTGCACGACAGAATACGAAGCCCAAGTTTAACTACTCGCCCGGACGACATGACCGAGGTCACGCTACAGGATATAGCAGCTATGCTTGCTGCTAAACAGGCAGAGAACCTCAGCTTACGCCAAGATATGACGGCCCTACAGGGTCAGTTGGCGGCCGGGGTTTCAGGTCCCTGGGGTCCTTCTCCCTCTTCTAGGGTTCGGCAAGAAGGGTTGCTGCGGCCACCGCAGTTCACTTTTGAGGGTTCCTCCTCTACTACGCAACAAGATAATGCCATACACGTGATAGCTCCCCATCCCATGCAACTAGCTCCTCCTGAGCGTTTCTATGGCGACAGCGCCAAGTACAGTGTCTTTCTTCACCAGTGCCAATTACCTTTCATGGCCAGAGCAACCGCCTTTCCGGATGACGCATCCAAGATCGCCTTCATCCTCTCCTACATGGGTGGCGACGCCGCCCAATGGTCCATCTCCCTGGTGGAAAATGACGACCCCATGCTTTACAACTTGCCGGCTTTCAAGGAAGCACTACGACGGATGTTCGCCCGTCACACCTTTGTTCAAGCCGCAGACAATGAACTACTCAATCTGAAACAAGGCAACACTGACCTGCTCCATTACATCACAACCTTCAGTAGACTCGTTATTGAAGCCCGTTGGCCAGAAACTAAGAAAGTATCCGTGTTTTACAGAGGTTTACGCGACGAATTGAAGGACCTGATATCCCAGATGCCTGATCCCCCTGACGAAATAGGTCCTTTCATCGACCTAGTGGTTAAGGTGAACTACAGGATCCAGGAGCGAAAGAGTGAGAGAATCAAAGGAGGCGACAATCGATTCCTGTCCTTCAAGGACAAAACGAAGGACAGAAGCGGCTCCACCTAGTGACGTGCCTGAACCGATGCAAATAGGAGGGGTAAGGGGACCTCTCTCCAATGAGGAAAGAGAGAAAAGAAGAAAACTAAACCAGTGCCTGTACTGCGGTAAAAACGGACATTTCGTCAGGGAATGCCCAGTCAAGCCTACCCGAGCCAAAGGAAGAAGACCGTACGCTCTGCCTGTATCTAAGTCCGACAAAGCGGGAAACGAAGAAACCCAGTAGGTAGTGGGGTCCAGCTACTGGGTTCTTCGTCCAGCAAGACTACGACCCCTGCCTGTTTTAGTGGCAACCACCACCTGGGTGTTAAGGTGGACCTCCGATCATGGACCGGCCAGGTATGGCACGTAACAGCCCTTCTTGATTCTGGAGCCACCGGCAACTTTATCGACACCCAGTATATGAAGGATATGGGTATGGCAACGGTATCAAAGAAGACCCCTGAGGCTGTAAAGGCAGTGGACGGTACTGATCTTACCTCCGGTCTTATCCGGTACCAAACAGAAGATTTGGTTATGGCCTTTGAAAACAAACATACGGAAACCATTGCCTTCGATATCATAGATGCACCCCAGTTTCGAGTTATTTTGGGGCTTCCGTGGCTAGTGAGTCATAACCCTCGGATTGACTGGACATCCGGGACCCTAGCCTTGGACTCAGCCTATTGCCACACTTCCTGTTATAAACCGACCGACTCCTCCGGTGTGCGTGCCATACAGGCCCACGCTCTACCCTTGACAGGAATGGGCATGACAACACTGGAAAACGTACCAGAAGCATACATTGACCTGGCTGCAGTGTTCGACAAAAAGGAGCCAACACCCTTCCTCCTCACCGTTCGTTCGACTGCAGGATTGATCTGATCCCTGGCTCCACGCTTCCTTGTAGCCGGATATACTCCCTCACTAACAAGGAGAATGAACACCTCCGCTCCTACCTGGATGAATACCTAGGCAATGGGTTTATACGCCGTTCTAGGTCCCCAGTATCCTCTCCTCTTTTCTTCATGGCCAAGAAAGAGGGGGATCTCAGGACATGTATAGACTTCAGGGCAATGAACGCCATCACTATAAAAAATAGGTACCCATTACCTCTGATTTCCAACCTGTTGGATCAAATGAAGAACGCCTCTATTTTCACCAAACTGGACCTTCGGGGAGCTTACCATCTAGTCAGAGTCCGGAAGGGTGACGAATGGAAAACAGCATTCCGGACCAAATTCGGCCTCTTCGAGTACCAGGTCATGCCCTTCGGGCTCTGCAACGCCCCCGCGGCGTTCCAGTTTTTCATCGACGAGGTGTTGAGGGACTTCATTGATATATTCTGTATAGTATACATCGATGATATACTGATATATTCACAGACCTTGTCAGACCACGTCCAACACGTACGCGCCGTCCTCCTACAACTAGGACGACATGGTTTGTACGTCAAACTGGAGAAAAGCATCTTTCATACTACGACTGTCGAGTTCCTGGGACATGTCATCACTCCGACTGGCATCCAAATGGACAACAAAAAGGTAGAAGCTATCTTGAAATGGCCATCTCCTACCACTGTGAAACACGTCCAGAGGTTTTTGGGTTTTTCTAATTACTACCGCCGCTTCATCACAGGTTTCTCCAGGATTGTCACTCCCATCACTCGTTTACTGCGCAAGGGGTCCGTTACTGCTGGGATACAGAAGCCGAACACGCTTTTCAGGAGCTGAAAAGCAAATTCACTACAGCTCCCATTCTAAGACACCCCGACTCCGAACAACCGTTTATCGTGGAGGCTGATGCCTCACAAAACGCTCTGGGAGGTGTGTTATCTCAAAGGAACACCGGAACAGGTCTCCTACACCCTGTGGCGTTCTATTCCAGGAAACTCCAAGCTGCCGAACGCAACTACTCCATATCAGACCGAGAACTCCTGGCCATCAAGACAGCGTTCGAGGAATGGCGCCACTACCTGAAGGACGCCAGACATCCCGTAACTATTTATACGGATCACAGGAATTTGCAATTCCTTCGCTCAGCCCGTGCCCTCACTTCCAGACAACTACGATGGACTCTGTTTTTTAATGAATACGATTTCCGCATTACATACCGACCAGGGAGGGAGAACGCTAAGGCTGATGCGTTATCCCGTCTAGAAGACACCGATGACATTGTGTCAGTCACTGAGCCGTTGCCCATCATTCCCGAACACTGCTTCCTGGGTGTGGTTCTAACGTCTGATTTTCTTTCCCAGCTTCATGACGACATAAAACAGACTGATCAGACGTCCTTGGTAGAGAACCACACGGGTGTAACCACACAGAACGGGTTCCTGTACAAAGACGACAAATACTACCTTCCTTTGGTAGCCCACCAACAGCAGGCCCTGTTTACGTGTCACAACCATGTATTGTCCAACCATCCAGGCTATCACAAAACCATGGAACTGTTGCAGAGGCATTTCTGGTGGACCACGATGGAAACAGACACCAGGTTCCATATCGCTCATTGTAGTGTGTGCGCCCAAGGAAATAACTTGTCGGGACCATCCGTTGGGTTGTTACACCCCATTCCTGTTCCTCCTCACCCTTGGCACACCATCTCCATGGACTTCGTCGTAGAATTACCAGCCACCGCATCTGGTTACACCACTATTTTGACCATAGTAGACCACCTCACGAAGATGGCTCATTTCGTACCACTGAAGAAATTGCCTTCGGCAGCTGAACTGGCAGTGGTATTCCTGCAAAATGTGGTTCGTCTGCATGGCATACCGTCTGTGGTCATAACAGATCGGGGTTCGCAGTTCGTGTCTCGTTTCTGGAATGAGGTATGCACTGCCATGGACATGGACGTTCGCTTGTCATCAGCATACCATCCTCAGACTGACGTTCAAGCCGAGAGGACAAACCACACCATGGAGCAGTACCTCCGTTGCTTGCTTCTGACAGTTGAAAAAGAATGGGCAGAGGTGCTATGGATGGTGGAATTCGCATATAACAACAACATGCATTCCGCCATCGGAATGTCCCCCTTCTATTGCCTACAGGGCAAACATCCTAGAACTATGCCATGGGAAGAACCACAGAACAGTCCCTTGCCCACGGTTCAGGCATACCATGCCAGGCTCTGCACTCTCTGGCAACAGGCCCGGTTTGAGCTGGCCAGGGCCAAAGAAACTTATAAACAGTACGCGGATGATAACCGGAAGAAGGAGCCCGCCTACAAAAAGGGAGATAAGGTGTGGCTTTCCATCCGTAACCTTAATCGTGCACGGCCCCAAAAACTGTTGCCCCGTTTTGTGGGACCCTATGTCATTGACAAAGTGATCAACCGTGTGTCCATGAAGCTCTTGTTACCTCCGCAGATGAAAATACACCCTGTTTTCCATGTCTCCCTTCTGCGTGCTGTTCACCCTGAGTGCACTGTCTCGGCCCCTCCTTCCCCAGTTCTTAGGGACGATCACATTGAGTACGAGGTCAGGGCTATACTGGGTTCCCGTCGTACCCGGGGAGGCTTTTTTATCTGGTAGACTGGAAAGGGTACGGTCCAGAGGAACGGTCCTGGGAACCCCTGTCTCATGTACGCCATGCTTCCCGGTTGGTTCGTGTCTTCCATGTCAGTCACCCTCTTAGTCCTCGCCCTGCCACCCCTTTGTGAGGCTGATGTTGCAGGTGGGGGTCTGTTTTGGGCGGGGGTACTGTCATGTTTCGGTAGGAGTTCCTCCTCCCCGATCACCAGGTATGTTTGTGTGCACGTTTGTACCTTCACTCGTGCGGAACAGTTCCCCCTCACTTCCGGGTTACTGGCGGTTAGCGGTTCAGCTTTCCTTGCTGAAACCACCGCCACGTCACTCAGCGCTTCCGGGGAATCCACATAAACTCAGTGATTCCCCTCGGGTCGGCGCTTCGTATTGACGCCCGTGTCTGGACAGACACCTTTGCAGGTATTTCTGAGCTGCGCAGGAGCGCTGCCGTTCTTCTTGTTTTTCTTTCGTGACTTACCACTTGCTGACACCCTTATGCCTTCCTCCCTTGGCTAGTCCTTGCATATTTGGATGTGCCTTGCTTTCCCTGAGAAGGGGTCCAGTCAGTGACATTCAGGATATTCTACTTTTGCCTTAGCGCGCTGGAGCGCTTGTTTGTTATTTTTCCTTGTTTGACCATTAGAGCCAGACCGCGCTGGAGCGCTTATTTTGGGTTCTTCTCACCACGCAGGAGTGCTGAGTTCTTTGGTGTACATTGCGCAGGAGCGCTGATTTCTTTGTGGGTACCTTGCGCAGGAGCGTTGATTTCTTTCTGTGTGCACATTGCGCAGGAGCGCTGGTTTCTTTGGTGTGCCTCGCGCTGGAGCGCTAGTTGCCTTGGTGTGCTTGCGCAGGAGCGCTATTCTGTTCTTACCATTGAGGACTTCAGAACATATGATGTCCAATTATGAGGTAACTGCTGACTTCCGCATGAGTGTATGGTAGTGACTGGAAGAGGCTGTGTTTGGGCTGATAGTAATAGGTGTTCCCTTGTTTCCCTATGCAGTTGGTGTCCACAGTTAATCCGAACAGGAGGACGTCCTCTACCGGTCTTCCGGACACCCTCCTGCAATCCCAGCTTTCTACCCCGCTCCCATCTTTATCCTAGTTTGTTTTCAAGGTTCGACTGGGGTAAGGTGGGTACAAGGGTGATAGCTCATGTCGTCTCTGCGAGATCTCTCCGCAAGAAACAGGTAAACTTGTGGGGTTGCACGACATGTAATCCGGGAACACCATGATAGTGTGATTTTGGAATTTGAGGGGACCCTGAGAGCGCACCTCACGCAGGATGGCATCCCTGTCTTTGAAATTAAGAATTTTCAGGATGATAGGGCGAGGTGCGGCCCGACTGGTGGTTTCGGCGCGAGGGACCGGTGCGCCCTCTCCACCACGAACCAAGCAGAGAGGGAGTCTTTAGGCATCCATGAAGTGAACCAAGCCTCCACAAAGGCGGTTGCCTGGGTCTTTTCGGCTCCTTCAGGGAACCCCACCAGTCGGAGGTTGTTGCGGCATGCGTGGTTTTCAGAGTCCTCCGCATGCCGGTGGAGCTCCCTGGTGTGTGATCGTAGGTTGGCCACCTGCTCTTTTAGTTGATGGATATCGTCCTCCGCTGTTGAAATTCGGGATTCGGCTTCTGTTATTCGGGCCGTGGCATTGCGGAGGTCTTGCCGGAGGAGGGACACATCCACCTTGACCTCTCCGATCTTCCCCTCCACCGATGCCTACGAGGTACTGATTGCCTGCAGGATGGCTGCTAAGTCTTTGCCCGGGATGGGGAGAGCCCCATCGTCCCGCCCAGGTGGCTCGTGCTCCGAAGTGGTGAACCGGTCCATCTTTGTTTGTGTGGGGGCGGCTGCGGACTTAGAGACCCTGTCTTTTCCCATGGTCGGTGACCAGTCAAGGGTCCGCACGGGCTGCAGGGGCCGGACAAAGGAGAGCACACGCCTCGGCTGTGATCGTACGGCTCTTCAGGATCCAGCGTCACGGGACCAGGATGGACGCCGCTGTTCAGGAGATCAATGGAGGGGTGGGCCGCAGCCTCTACGATCCCATACACCGGCAGAGCCATGCGGTGCGGTTGGAGATGAATGGAGCGATGAACGAGGCCGCAGATACCCCCCACAGTGAACCCCCGTCGGGTGAGGCCCGGTGAGGAAGGAGTTGGGGACCCCCAGAAGGGCAACAGCCAACCAGTGCACCGCTGCCCGAAGTGGCAGCCGAAGGAGGAAGAAGGGGCACCACCCTCCACGGGAGGCAGGCTGGATGTGGCGGAAGTAGGCCCTCCCGGGCCCAGGTGATTGTGGTAGGCCCAGGGATGCCCCGGCCCCTCGCGACGGTGTGTTATCCGGCTCTTCGTATCTCCAGCCCGAAGATCGGTGAGAGCCAGGTCAGGGGGGGCAGACAGCCCGCAGGAGTCTGTTAGGGGGGGAACCCCACCGCCCGAAATGTACAGCTGGTAGGCCTCTCCAGCGCTCCACCAGGCAAGTCCCAGGGGCAGAACCAAGGAGCAGGGACAGCAGATCGAGCGTCTCTCGGGACACCACAACGCCGCAGAGGACAAGGAGGGTGGGGGGGGCCCGGAAAGCGTGGCACCGACCTCCCTTGCTGCTGAGGAAACAGCAGCCGAACCCCCGGCTCGCCCCCCACTCACCGGATAGTTTCTTCTTCCCGGGCTCCGGGCCGGTCGCCGCCGGTGAAGTGAAGCAGCGTCTCCCCGGCACCTCTCACGCGGTTCAGGGGTGGAGGCCCTCAAAGCGTCCCCTCTCTCGGGCCGGCCGTCTCTTCATGGGTCAGGACAGGAGTGAAGATGGAGAATAGGCCCTCCAGGCGCACCGGCCTCCCAGGCGCGGTCACCGAAGGCCGCCGCAGGCTGCCAGGCCCCCGGGACATCCAACGAGAGGGAGCGATGAGGACCAGGCCCGGGCGGTGGCGAGGGCCGGTAGGACTTGGCCCGGGGGGGGAGCGCCCGCTGCCCGAATTGCGCAGCCGGTGGGCGTCCCCACCACCACCCCAGAAGGCGAGCCCCGGGGGCAGGGAGGGACGCAGCGGCGGCAGATCCGAGGGTCCCAGGGGGGCCCCAGCACCGGGGAGGACCGAGAGGATGGTGGGGGGCCGGGAGGCCGAACGCCAACCTCCCGCACCGCTGCCCGATATGGCAGCCGATCCTTGACCACCTCCTCCTCACCGGTAATCTCTCCTCCTGGAATTCCGGGACGGTCTTCGGAGCCGAGGTGAGGCGATTCCGCTCCTGGCCACCCCGTCCTCGATTCCGGCGTGAAGCTCCCCAATGCGTCGCCGTTTACACTGCGGTCGCCTCCTCAGGCCACACAGGCGGGGGATGAGCTCCGGAGGCTCAACAGCCTTGGGCGCTGGGCGCCGCCATTTTGTGCTCGCGGAGCGCGAAGAGGTCCCCGCACCGGAGTGGGCAACGGGAGGCCAGAGCAGGTCCCAGAGGCCAAGGCGTCCGCTGTGGAGAAGGACAGGAGCTGGGGCTCCGATCGGCCCTCCCAGGGCCAGAGCGCCGGGATCACCGACGGGGCGCGATGGAGGCCGCCATCTTGCGACTCTGGGGCCTCGGCGATTCGGGGGCCCAGCCGGGCGCCCACAGCTCCGATTTGGCAGGTAGACGGTTCCGGGCAGAGCTTCGCATTCAGGGAACCGCAGCAGGCAGGTGTAGATTGCGGATGAGTGCCGCTGACTGCAGGATGCGAGGCGGGTGACGGAGGGGTCCCGGAGCACTCTTAGAGTGAGACCGCCATCTTGACGCCTCAGGCCACGCCCCCAACTTTGTTGAATGTTAACTGTTCATCCCACTTTGCAAGGTTCTTTCAGATTCTAAATTAATTAACAGCTGAGTTATTCTAGAAACATCTTTATGAGCCCATGAAGAAGAGCTAATGAGTTGCACCCTACAATCCCTCGCTGGTGAATCATCCGATCCCTTAACTGCTTTACGCAAAACATTATTGTAGAAAATGTTCCCATTCTGAAGGGCCAATACCTAATTTTCACATTTTTCTGCACCCTATATTTTTACTGGCTGTAGAGCTCTGTGTGTTTTACCCCTGCTAACCAGTTATAAAGTGCCTGCGCTCCCCCTTTCAACATGGCGAAATCGGCATACCCCTGATTGCCAAATTGAACTTGACTGTAAGTCTCTAGTTTTTTTTTTTACAAAGTTTTTCAAGGGCCTGCAAGTTAAATGGACTGCACCACCCATTTGACCATCCACTACAGTGACAGACAGAACATTACTGAAGGCTAATATTTGTAAGCTGACTGATGCAGTTTTAAGCTGTAAATTTGACCTGTCAAAATAACCCCTTTTGACAGGTTAAGTCACCCGAATGTAGGCCTTATTGCCCATAAAGCAGTGTGCATAGCATTTAAAAGTAGGACATGTATGAATTTATTTATCAAACATGTCCTTGCAGTGAAACAGCCCCAAAAGCTATTTTCACTGTAGCAAAGCTGGCTGCTCCACAGAAAAAACACTAGGTTATATTATTGCATTTGATAATGCTGATTTCAGTTGAAAAACATCTAGAAAAGTAATGAAAGAACTTTTTTAATAGTTATCAAAAATCAAATTTAATTGGTAAGTCAGATTTTTGAAAAATATAAAGGAAAATGTACTTTTAATGTTTAAAGCCTCAGCAGGCCCATTTGCATTTGCTCTCTGACTTCTGCCAGTCAGCAATTCGTTTTTGAATAGGGTGTGAAATGCCTCCCAGGAAGAATTAATAGGCTGACCTGAATGGGCAGAGATGACCCATGTGAACCTGACAGAATATGCAGGGTCGGGCTTTGAGCTCCCTTTTGACATTACAGACTCAAATCCCACTTGAATGTCAAATCTTGCTTGGCAGGCCTGCTGCGGTTTTACATATAACACTTGGGGCACACTTCAAAGGGCGAGAACAGGATTGAAGACAATTCTTGTATATCCACTGTCCGGCTGCTTGAAAATTCTGCTTAATTCCACCAGACGTCTGTCTTTGGGTTTATTGGGTGTACAGTGACTGGTCCAAACTGGATTTTAGTGTTAGGTGTGGGAGGACACTAAGATTACCATAGTACATTCCCACACACACCACTAGCCCTCAATGCCCAATTTTAATGTGCCATATTGAAAATGCCCGAAGTGGGTAGGGTTGGGCTCAAGAACTTCTACCCCATTGACTAGGGAGTGACCAGGAATCATTGCTTCCTACTAGCACATGAGCACATGCCAGGATTAAATGTGGCCTCTCCAGGTGCCTAATTCAGAGCACTTCTGGATCTGACGAAGATCAGAAGAGGACTGTACCTAATGTCTGCAACCCTAGTAGAGCCCTGAAATGACTGGAACTGCACTTTCTTGTACCCAGGGCAAACAAAAATGGACTCCAAGGGTCATAAGGCTGGTCTCCTGTTAAAGGGATATGACTAGCTACAAGAGGTATTTCCTGCAGCTCACAAGTGGCAACTGGACCTGGACCGGGCCATGCTGTTTCGCCTCTGCCTAAAACTCTATGGGGCATATTCTCAAGGAGCCATCGCCGATTTATCGGCACCTTAGCGCCGCAAAAGTGGTGATAGACTTATCGCCCCATTCACAAGATGGTGCTAACTGCCGACATCGCCAGTTTTCCCACGATAGCTGCCGCAAAACACATCGCCACGGATGAGAGCGACAACTAACGCTAATGATATGCAGAGTAGGCGTTCCCGTGCAAAAACACACGAAAACACCATTTCGCGATATTCACAACGAGCAGCCAGATCAGCAATGCGATCCGAAAACAGGCGATAAGGCGCGTTAGCAGCAGGGATTCAACACCTGCCTCTTACTGGTGTTAAGCAGGACGACAACCTGCAGTATGAAAGGGAGCCCAGCCTAGAGCCAAATCTGAAGATCAACAGATGCCATGGAGACAATGATCATGCAGCCTGGAAACCCAAGAGGGCCACAACACCCACCGCAACCACCCCCCGGACCCTCCCCCCCAGGTCATGAAGTCCAGTAGTCAACGGTAGTGGAAAAACAGAACTTTATTACAAATACATAAACAACAAGACGAAAAGCACAGCCAACGCGTTCCATTCCCAACGGGGAACTTCACCAGGGCAACTTGTGGATCCAATAAACTGCAAATGCTGCGTGAACTCCCCAATACCATTCCATATCCCAAAATCAGTAGTCAGAAACCTGTTGGAGAAATGGTGACAATGGTCAAGCGTCCTCATAGTCACAAACATAATCTGGTACAGTGTATTGCACTTGGACAAACCGGAATGCATACAGGTATGATGAATCCAGTCCAAACATACTGTAACAGAAGTCTGTGTGCTCGTAACCTCCGCAGGAAAGAAAAGGAAGGTTACGACCACACAAACATCTGTTACGGTCTCATCATGCAGGATTCATCATACCTGTAAACATCACGGTTTGTATCATCTTGATACCCCTGCACCTTCACTTCCCCCACATTGTGCATGAACAGCTGGAGACCATGCAAGGGAATTACGCCATAGCTGCCTTACCGCACGTATCGGGGGCAATTGACTGTACACATGTACCACTTGTGCCCCCTGCCGACCCTGCACACAATTACCGCTACAGAAAGCACACGCATTCCATAAATGTGCAGGCGATAGTGGACCACCGTGGACAGTTCACCAATGTCGTTGCCAACTTCACAGGCAGTGTGCATGATACATACATCTTCCGACAGTCCATCATCAACCAGCGCTTCCAGGATGGCACCCATGGCAATGCACTGCTCATTGGTAAGTACTAACTGAACACACCACACACCTCAACTCCACAATCACACAACTCACAACTGTGGAAGAGCACACGTAACAAAATCACATACAACACGCCAACCAACATGCCCAACTACCGGACACGACAACACAAGTAACCGTGGTAACAGGGGCCAGACATGCAGACAAACCATCCACAAAGGCAGAGCCCCTCTGCCACACAATTGCAGAATGTGGGGAGAGGTGGGAACCAAGAATGTGCGAAGGAGGCAAGTGACCCAGCAAAAAGAAAGGACACAATGGCAAGTGTGGCGGAGATGTGCTGGACAGACTGCAGTATGCAGAGCACAGACATGTCCATGTGGACATCTACTGCTGGTGTTTGCAGTGTAGTGGACAGTGGATGCAAACAGGTGACCCCAGGCAGTGTGGAAGACCTTGGACATGTAGCCATGTGGTCCCCCCCTGTAAGCCTGAGCGGAGCGGCCTTGCCCGGCGTATGTCGCGAATGAATTGCCCGGGGCCCTGGGCGTGGTCCAGTTCCGGGATGGCCACCACAGTAACTACTGCGTGTGTCTCTGTGTCTGCCATATCGTGACCATAGGCCTACACACACGTGCCCGACCACATTCAACGGCCACATTCACACTGGAGACAAGGTGACTACGTCCCAAGCCAACCCGCGCACATCTCGTCAGCGCATGCAGGGTCGTGTCTGCCAGGGTCGGCGCCCCCACCCAGCCACGAGGCCACCGCCGTGACCGGTGGTGCCTGCGCGATCCTGTGCACCTGCTGCAACCCAGCCCTGGTCCCCAGACCGGTCCGCCGCCCAGTGATGTCTGCCCGCCTCTGCGCACCCAGGCCTCAATGCTCACCTGCCGCCACCGGCGTGTCTCCAAGAGGGCCCTCCACGTGCCGGTGCAACCTCCTCAGCCGATCGCTGGATTCCGCGCCACAGGCCCCCAGCGCACCCTGCGGCACCACACCGCGGAGTCATGTGTGTGCTGACTGCTGCCTGCGCGTACACTGCGGTCCAGCAGGGCTCACAATTCAATTCGAGTCTTGATTTGCTGGACGCTGTATCGAGGCCAATGCATCATCGCAGGCTGCACACCCGCTCAGCTCTTCAGGTGGGCCTAACTCTGTGCACCGCAAGTCATCGCCACGTGGGGCTAGGCCCGTGCCGGACGCAGGCCATAGGGTGCCACTAACTCAGTGCAATGCAAGTCACCGTCCAGCCTCCAGGCCTACTGCATCATCGCAGGCTGCACACCCGCTCAGCTCTTCAGGTGAGCCTAACTCTGTGCAACGCAAGTCATCGCCACGTGGCGGTGGGCCCGTGCCGGACGCAGGCCATCGGGTGCCACTAACTCTGTGCAATGCAAGTCTTCGCCACGTGGCGGTAGGCCCGTGCCGGATGCAGGCCATCGGGTGCCACTAACTCTGTGCAATGCAAGTCACGGACCCCTCATGATTGAGTACCGTGGATGCGGACGCCATCATGTCACCTCCGGCAGTGGGGGATGTGCTGTGGTGGGCCCCTTTTATTGGCAGGGTCACATGTCCCATGATGCCTGTGCTGGATGGGTGTGGTGTGGGTGTAAACCAGCCCTCAGGGAGTGGCTGTGGCATGCTGACAACTAGACCAGTGACCAGCAAATCACTACAGGGAAGACCCGGGACATGTAGCTGTGTCGTCACCCCCTGTGAGCGTAAGCGGAGTGGGCTGGGCTGGCGTATGCCAGTCCAGCGTAGGGGTGTGAACAATCAGCCCGGGGCTCTGGGCGTGGTTCAGTTCTTGCCTCGGCAAGGAAGTAACCAATGCGTGTGTCTCCGTTGTAGTGTCTGCGCCACCCGGACCGCAATCGGCAATGTTGCACCCTGTGACCCAAGCCCCACAACATGTGCAAAATGGACATGAGGGGGAATCAGTGACCCTACATTCATCCATACTGTCATACTTGAAGGATCATAGACATGACACATCTGTGTGAATTTGAATGTTTTATTCACATCCAGTGGAGTGTTGCAGCTGGAGCAGTACAGGGCCATGCACACCCCACTTGACATTGTTGCCCCGTGGAGGGCCAGCCAGAGTCCATTAGGGAAGGACAAGTTCATGGGAAGAGGAAGAGTTCAGTCTGCAGTCTGATTGCTGTGTCATTGGTAACCAAACAGAATATGGCAGTCCATGTCGAGGTCCAAGGTGAGTGCCGCAGAGTGTATCGGGGGACAGTGGAAGGTGATGAAGCAAAGGGCCGAACCAAGCTGAAACAGGCCATATGGCGGAGATGAATGCTACCGCTTCCTCATTACCACAACGGCAGTCTCATCCACATCATCGTCCTCTGATGTGTGATGTGCCTCACCTGTGGGTGTTGATGTTTCGGCTGCAGCACTGTGTGGCAGTGACACATCAGGTGCCGGAGGTGGAATGTCTGCCGCACTGTGGGGCACTGACACATCAGGGGGCGGAGATGTGGATGGTGTAGGAGCAGCAGCATTCATCTGCGCCAGGCCTTGTGGCAGCAATGCCATGATGAGGATCTGCAGGGCATGGAAGATCCCAGCCACATCTCGCTGATGTGCAGCCGTGGAAGCCATCCTTTCCGCCTCCATCCGCACCGAGTCCTCCATGAGCCTCCGCATGTGTCCCAACTCACGGCTGAGATCGCTGGAACCACTCTGACTAGACAGGTGTTCTTGTCTCCGAGTCATGACTCCAGCGATGTCAGCCATGGCTCATTGGAGACCATGGAGCGGACTGTGGGTGTCCGTTAGGGACTGTAAGTGGTCCCTGATGGGACGTAGACACCCATGGATGGCATCAAGTTTGGCTGCCATGAGGTCAAACCCCACCCGCACCTGCTCAGCCATCTCCTTCTGGCCCTCCAACACACGGCGTTGAAATGCCATGTGTTGGTCGTGGAGATCCTGGGAGACAGCAGGGGTGGGGGGTGCTTCCTGCTGTGTGGTCTGTGCAGGGGGTGGGGTCTCCTCGATGCAGCTGGGCTGCCCTGCTCCTGGAGGTGGGGTGCCGAAGCTGTCCATGAGCTCTTGGAGGGTGTCGGTGTCGAAGGTGGGGAGGTCCTCCTCGTCATCAGTGAGGAGGTGTTCGGTCTGCTCTGCAGGAGGTGATGATTCTCCCTCTGCAATGTAAAGGGGAGATGCAGTTTAACAGTGTGTTCCATGTATGTTCACGCATTGGCCAAGTTTCCAAACAGACTCCATGACAATGTACATTGTGACTGTTTAGAAGGAGCTGCCTATTTGAAGCGGGACAGTGGACATTTGTGCACCATCAGGGATGAGGGGTTGTACTTGTCCATTATCATGTCACAGTTTCCTGCTATGCCAAATGTGATTGGCCAGTTTCTACACACAAGCGGCAGCAGTTGTGTCCTCTGTTCTGTTGTGAAAGTGTTGCAGTTTGTACCACATTGTTGTCAGTGTTGATGTGCTCTGATTCTTGTGTGTGTGCTGCATTGTGGGAGAGTCGCCCCTGCAGCTCAGACTTTGCTTGGCCTTCTCCCTTTCAGGCGGTGTGCCTTTGACTTCTGTGCTTATGCAGTGCTGAGATGTTGCATACTTGGGTGAATTGGGCTCTTGGTGGGAGTTGGGACTCTTGGGCATGGTTTGTCCGCAGATGTCTTGTTGCCATCAGGGGTTGTTTGTGCACGTGGATGAGTCAGTGTGTGACCTGCTCCTTTCCGGATGTGGACCACACTCAGCCACCTCGGTGTCGTGGCGTGCAACATGTCATGATGAGTGGCCTGCAGACATGCTCATCGTCATGCAGTGTCACTTGCATTGTCAGTGGGGCTCACGGATCCGCAGCTTTGCTGGGTTCAGCACATGTGCAAGTGTTTGTTGTGAAATTGGTGATGTGTGGGGAGGGCCCCCTCTGGGCACATTGTGGACGGGGGACTACTTGCTGTTTCTATGTGTGCTGCAGTATGGCAAGGAGATCAGGGACATGATCCAGAGTCACTGTGGTTGTGCAGTGTGCCATACTTCATTGTGCATGTGTGCCATTGTGCCCATCTCCCCCCGTCCCCCCAGTCCCTGGTGGTTACTCACCCTGTTGCTGTTGTGTCAGGTCATGTTGAGCAGTGTCCGGTCCCCCGACTCCTGCCACCGTCTCCACACTGATGACTGTGGACACCATTTCCTCCATCTCATCCAGCTCCTCCTGTGGCGCAGGGCTCCCACCCCCAGTCTGCATTGCTGCTTTGCGGTTGTTTGCGAGTTTCTGCTTGGTTTTGCGCTTCACATCATTCCAGCGCCTCTTGACCTCGTCCATTGTCCTCCTCAGCACTCCGACTGCATTCACCTTGTGCACGATGGACTGCCATGTTCCATTTTTTGTTGCCAATGACACAGTGGAGGTGATGAACAGTTGTTGATGGTGTTCTATCACCTCCGTGATCAGGATCCTGTTTTCCTGCGGACTGAACCGCGTCTTCCTCTTCTTCTTCTCCTTGCCCTTCCCTGACCCCGAGGTCCCAGGCTGGTCCTCCGTGGGGCTTGTGGGGTTCGGGTTGTCCTCTGTACTTGCTCCGGCTGCCTCCATTGTGCTTCGCAGTTGTTATGCTTTTTTTTTTTTTTTGCTGCTTTTATGGTGATTTTTCCCACCTGACGTGGGAATTGCAAGCCTGGCACTGCTTGTCGCCGATTTTTCTATCGCGGTTGGGCCCATCGCAACTTTTTTCACGTTCGGGTTTCCTTTTTTATCGCCGTTGCGGTAGTTGTATCGCGGACATTTGAGGCGTTATTGGGAAACTATCGCATGTTACTGCCTTGTTGTGAATACGACGTTGACACGTGGTTATTTCCCCGCGATAGACGCCGATATGAAAAATTGCGTTAGCCTAATTTGGCGATGTTTATCGCACGTTCTTGTGAATATCCCCCTATGAGTCTTTAAGTGCCTCCCCCACGATCCTGAGGGGCTTTAGAAGCGTGCTCCTGTGATGAATTGGTTTCTTAAAGGACTGAAGTCAGAAGGTAAAATCTTTGACCCACGCTCCATCAATTGCATTAAATTGTACCTAGTTCCTAGTCTACCTCAACCATTGATTATTATTGCCACTTTGTGCTTTTTGGTGCTATTGTTACCTAAAACTGTAAAACATTCTAATCATTGGTTCGACATATTGGGATGTTGCCATTTTGGTGTCCTTTTGTTTATTAAATGTTCCTCTATTTTTCTAATTTGTGTTGGGATTTTTATTGTAGTGCATTTCGACTTTATTACTGTTTAGCCTGTTTGCTCTGTGCTACAACTTCCAGGGGGGTTGACCTCAGTTAAATTTAGTTACTTGTAAAGGTCCACTCTGACAAGGGTTGTGATTGTTCCTTGAGGTGGATAGTCACTCACCTCAAATAATCATCCAACTTCTTAGACTGATTAACAAAACTTCAGATTCAATGTTCAGTGAGGATGCTAATGTGAGCTCACTCAAACAACAACAGCTATAGTGCTTTGTGAAATGGCTAGAACTGATGTCCAAAAATCACCTTTGACCTTGTGATAATCATGTTGGCAAGCACACATTTGCGCAGGGCTATAGGCTTGATTGTTACATCAAAACCATTGGCACAGGAGGGAGAGGCAGTCACCCTTATATAGTATTAAAGCTGGTCAATGGATGCAGGCTGCTAACAATACTGCTATTAGTTGTTTGCTAATGGGCACCCCGAAATAGGTTATTATTAAATGTAATTCCTAGATATTTGTAATGGTGTCCAAGCTCCATATTTTCAGTATCTAGATCCACTTCATTTCATATTTTTTGTTGTCAAACACAAAGGGGTATATTCACAAGAACGTGTGATAACTACCGCAAGAGTAGCGTAACGCAACTTTCAATAACGCAGCCTATCACGGGAAAATAACCCTGTGTCAACGTGGAATTCACAACAAGGCGGTACCATGCGATAGTCACCAGATAACGCGTCAAATGCCAGCGTGAAAATCAACACCACACCTAAAAAATGCAAAACGCGAACGCGAGAAATCATGCGATGAGGCCAATCGCGGGACAGAAATCAGCGAACACCAGCCACAGGCCTGTAAATCCCACGCGTCAGGCGGGAAAAAGCACCATAAAAGAACGGGAAAAAAGCCCAAAAACAATTCAAACTGCGTAGCAACATGGATGCACCCGGAACAAGTGCAGAGGACAAGCCGAACACCACTAGCCCTACGGAGGACCATCCAGGAACCCCGCTGTTGGGGAAGGGCAAGGACAAGAGGAAGAGGAAGACCGGGTACAGTCCGCAGGAAGACCAGATCATCGTCACGGGGGTGACCGAACACCATCAACAACTGTTCGGCACCTCCACTGCGGCACTGGCAACCCAAACCGAAATATGGCAGGCCATCGTCACCAACGTCAATGCAGTCGGAGTGTCCAGGAGGTCACTGGAGGAGGAGGTCAAGAGGCGCTGGCATGATCTGAAAAGGCAGACCAAACATAAGCTCGCCGCCAACAGGGAGGCAGCAACGGCGACTGGAGGTGGGAGTCCTGCGACACAGGAGGAGCTGGATGAGCTGGAGCAAATGGTGGCCACAGTCAGCAGTGAGGAGACGGTGGCAGGATTGGGGGGCCTGGACACAGCACGATACGACCTGACCCAACAGCAACAGGGTGAGTACCCACTAGGGAGGGGGGGACGGGGGGAGATGGGCACAATGGCACACATGCACAATTACGCGCAGCACACAGCACACCCACAATGACCGTGGAACATTTCCCTGAATGCCTTGGCACACTGCAGCACACATAGAAACGCCAAGTAGGCCCCCATCCACAATGTGCACAGAGGGCCCCCCCCTATCACCAATATCACAACCGACCCGTGCACATGTGCTGAATCCAGCAAAGCAGCGGCTCCGTGACCCACACTGACTATGCAAGTAACACTGCATGTCCGATAGCATGGCAGCTGCCCCAAAAAAATGACATGGCCCACGAAGCGACATGGAGGTAGCCAAATGCGTATCACATCCGTAAAGGAGCAGGTCACACTCCGACGTGTCCACGTGCACCCACAACCCATGCCTTACAATACACGCAGCAGACAAACAATGCACCAGGCCACAAAAACAGTCCGCGAGCACACATGACCCAAGTCAAAAGCAAATCAGGCTCGAAAAGCACACAATTCAAAGGCACCCCGCCTCAAAGGGAGAAGGCTACACGAAATCAGAGCTGCAGGGGCAACTCCCCCACAATGCAGCACACACACATAGTAATCACAGGACATCCGCAATGAAGGCAATGTGGTACAAAGTGCAACACCAGCACCACAGGACAGAGCCCACAACAGGTTCCTCTCATGCGTAGTAACTGTCCACCCACATCTGGCATTGCCTGACACTGTGTGATGATAATGTACGGGTACTACCACACATCCGTCATGTAGTCGAAAAACACACTGACTGCCATCAAATAGCCAGCTCCCCCAAAACTGTCACAATGTACATTGGCATGCAGTCTGAATGTGAACATCTGCAAATCATCACCATACATGTGAAACTCCGTTAACCTGCATCTCCCCTTTACATTGCAGAGGGACAAACAACACCTCCTGCAGAGCACACCACACATCCCACCATTGATGATGAAGAGGACAACCTGCACACATGTCAAGACACCCTCCAACGGATGCTGGACAGCTTCTGCACCCCACCCCAGGAGCAGGCCAGGCCAGCTGCCTCAAGGTGACCCCACCACCTGCACAGACCACACCGCAGGAAACACACACCACCACGGCTGTCTCCCAGGACCCCCCCGACCAATACATGGAATTCCAACGTCGTGTGTTGGGTTGCCAGGTGGAGTTGGCTTATCAGTTGCGGGTGGGTTTCGAGCTCGTGGCAGCCAAACTCGATGCCATACGTGGGTGTCTGAGTCCCATTAGGTCCCTATCGGACACCCCCGTACGCACCATGCTCCGCCACAGACCTTGGCTAACCAGCCATGACAGCACAGAGTTGGCACGGATGCGGAGGGCAATGGACACCATGGAGCAGATGCAGGCTGGAAGTATGTCTCCCACTGCTGGACACCAGCGAGTAGTGTCTGGGAACAGCAACGCCCTGCAGTACTCCAACTTGCCATTGCTGCCACTGAGCCCTTCCCAGATGAATGCAGCGGGAACATCGACACACACAGCTCCGAACCCTGATGTGCCCCTGGCAAACCGTGATGCTGCCCCATCACCTACGAAGTCTGATGTGTCAGGGGCACACAGCCATGCAGCCATCACCCCGCCACACACACCGGACACACCGGACACAGAACCCTTATCAGGGGAGTGAGAAGGGGATGGGAACTACTGTGTGAGGAAGGAGGCAGTAGCATCCATCACCGCCATATGGCCTGTCCCTGCCTGGTCATGACCTATGCATCATGCCCTGGGAAATACCTCCTACTGACCTCCGGAACACCCTGGGACATTCACCCGGACCTCGACACGGACTGCCATTGCTTCACCGCTGGGCAATCACACAGCAATCCTGCTGCAGACTGCACTCTCCCTCTTCCCAATCACTGTGCATTCCCCAGAGGACTCTGGTTGGGCCACCACTGGGCTTCCATGTGTTGTGGGCTTGGATGGGCAGCTACAGCTCCAGCTCCGTCAATCACCTGAATGTGAATAAAACATTCTGAATCACACAGATGTGTCATCACTATATTCACTCATGATTGGAAGTATGGCTGGATGTGGGGACGATGATTGCACATGAAGGTACACCCTGCTAACTGACATCTATGCGCATGTCTATCCCTGAGACACATGGCCAATTGGATGACTGTGAAGGTGAGTACTAGCTGTGACCCCATTGCACATCAACAGCAATCTAACAACACCCCAAATTAGGCACACGTCCATGTGTTGAATAGGGCTGTGTGTAGGAGTGACCAAAATGGTGGCAGGCCAGGAGTGGTATCCCACGCCACATGTGACAGCAGAACTTCACGTCGCATACCGACTTACACACATCTGTGTGGACACATTCTGTTGTGATGTATGACATTGCTCCACATGGGCAGAGGTTGGACACCATACACACATGGCTGGAGTCATGTAAGTGCACATGTCGTCCAGCACCTATCCCAAAACAATGTCTGGCTCACAGAGGCGGAGCTTGCCAAAGGGACACTCCCCCATTGCACATGCGACAGTCAGTTTCTCCCTGTGTTGGGACGAGGCTCATTGTGGCACACGAGTGGACAATCTTAACAACATACCTCACAGTTAGACACCAGTGGAGTGGCATAGGCTTTATTGGCATGTGCGTGTCAGTACGGACAAGGCAACGGCCACAACAGGCAGGGACATGCTTAAGACACTTACACGCAGCATGGGTACATGTCAAGGGGCAGATGATGTTGGGGCTGAAATGGACAAGATTCATCACGGATGGCAACGCTCACAGCCCACCTTGCCTTGCTGGACGAGTCATGTGTTGTTTGGTGTCTGCACAGTGCCCCGTGTGAGGGGGCACGACTCACTGCACGTGGGGTCTGCATGGTGCTCTGCCTCCGGGGTGCGCCGATTGTCTGCTCTGCCGACAGTGATCAGGTGTGAGGGTCCGACAGGTTCACATGTCGTGCTACATCGCCATGTGTGTGCTCTCACCCAGCAGTGTGTCCGAATTGGCAACGTTGCCAGACGACACTGTGTTGCTCGGACCATGGACCTGCGTCGCCTTGCACAGGTGTGTGTACACACACGTTATTCCACGCACATGCATCCAGAGCCCGACCGAAGGCAGTCGTGTCCTCTGTTTTGGTGGGATATGTGAGCAATCCCCACTGTGCAACAAGTTGTTGGGCCATGTGCTGTGGGTGGCAATAGGATGTGGCTGCAGGTACGTAGTTACTCGTCCATGAATGCCCGTGCAGCTTCATGTGCAATGTGTTCCAATAGTACGTCGTTGTCGTGTTCAAGGAACACCAGGGTGAGCCAATACATTAGGTGGTCCGGGCAGGTGTGCTCAGCCCACGCCGTCTCACCGATCCGCAGCACAGCCCAATAGGGGAGCGCCTCGATGTGGTCACTGCACACGAGAAATTGTGCCATCTCCCATGCACAACTACCAATACATACGCAGTATGTCAAGGCATCCCATGCATGGCTGTCTCGGTTACACTCCTGTTCGTGATCCAACAGGGGGCGCAGACACAAGTCATAGTCCAATTCATCAACAGTTGTGTTGGATAGGCAGACATCCATGGGACACTCGAATGTGCATGTTCGGCAGTGGAACCAGGGCTGGACGCAGGTGACGTGGGCAATGCGGAAGCTGAGCCTGTATCTGATCTGCAGCACTGCCAGTGGCAGTGCACCCAGTAAATGCAGCATACGTGCACGGTACTGTTCCACGTGACGGGGGTTGTGCATGTGCCCGGTATGGCCTGCCATTGCGTTGGTGCGTCTCGTGAACAGGCACTCTTCTGGACTGCGGCTGTTGTGTAGAGGATATGCCACAGCTCTAAGCAATGATTCGACTGTGTGTGCAACGTTGTGGGGCATGGGTTGTTGTTTCCGTGGGTGTCAAGGGCATCCCATGCGGGGGTACCACAGGCAGGGGCTTCTATGTGTGGGCTGTGGATGAGTCGGATGGTTCATATGCGGAATGCATGGTGTGGGAGTCGTCCCCATCTGCCATTGTATCTCTATCAGGGTGTTCCAGGCGCGTTCGGGACCAAGGTCAGAGGTGCAGGTGTCCTTCCGCCTTCTGCATTGGGACAATGGTGCTTTCATCCCTGATGTTTGTCTGACTACTACTTTCGTTTTGGGAATGTGATGTGGCTTTGGCGCTGAGATTGGGACACTGCCTTGGGCTCATGGTGTACGGATGGCGATGCACACACACATGTTGGCATGTGGAGCCAGGTGCCCGTGCGGCCTTGCGCTGCTTCTGCTATCTCACTCCGTCTCTCTCCCTTGCTCTCTCCCTCTCTTTCCTTTGTTGCACGCATGGCACACCTTCTTCTCTTGGATTTGGTCTACCGGGCTGTGTGCTACGGATTGTCCAGTGGGAGCAGCTAGGGCTCATCCTAGGGGTTGTTTCTGCTTTTGTTTGTCTGGTGTTTTGTGTTGGTGGTTGCATTGCTGTATGACTGATTCTCCATTTTCTGGCCACGCATGTATGTTTATTTTCCTGCTTGTGCGACATCAGGCAAGATGTTTGTTTTGGGATTCGTGGTGTTGGTGTGCAATTTCTTAGTCCGGTGTTGGGGGTGGTCCGGGGGGGTGTTCCGGGTGTGGGATGGGGTCCTGGGGTGGTGGCGGTGGGTGTTGTGGCCCTCTTGGGTATCCGGGCCGCATGATGGGTGGCTCAATGGCATCTGTTGCCCTTCGGATGTGGCCCTGGGCTGTGCTCCCTTTTGTGGTGCTGGCTGCCGTCCGACTTTACACCAGGTCAGAGCAGGTGTAGATTTCCTGGTGCTAACGCGCCTTATCGCCTGTTTTGTGTTTTTATCGCGGATGTGGCTGGTCGTTGTGAATGTTGAGGTATGCTGTTGTCTCGGCTTTTGTCACGGGAACGCCTACTCTGCATCTCATTAGCGATATTTGCGAGGGTCCTCTGTGGCGATGTTTTTTGCGGCTGCTATCGCGGGTAAACTGGTGCTGTGGGCTGTTAGCACTGGCTTGTGAATGGGGGGTAAATTTATCATGACTTTGGCTGCGATAAAGTGCCGTTAATTCGGCGATGGCTCCTTGTGAATATGCCCCAAAGATTTTTATTTTATTAATTTTTATAGTCATATTATTATGTTTTCTGCATAGTGTTAGCCAAGACCTTTCAAATTTACTAAAATTATATTGATATACTTACGTATATGCCTTTCAGGCAGCCCTCTTCATCCACTGGTCTGTTGGTCTACTATTGTGTCATTCACATTTTACTTCACCCACTACAGCATACAGCATGGGGCAGTGGGTCAGCCCACTTGAGCTATTGACTAACTTCACTGTGAGTGATGGCATTCTGCTCTTTCACACAGAGCACATCTGCAGACAAAGGGGCATATTCTCAAGGAGCTATCGCCGAGTCATCTGCACTTTATCGCAGCCAAATCCGCGATAAATTTATCTCCCCATTCCCAAGCTGGTGCTAACAGCCCATAACACCAGTTTACCTGCGATAGCATTCGCAAAAAACATCGCCACAGAGGAGCCCGGCAACTAACGCTAATGATATGCAGAGTAGGCGTTCCCGTGCCAAAAGCCGCGACAGCACCACTCCACAACATTCTCAACGACCAGCCAGATCGGCGATAAGATCACAAAGCATGCGCTAAGGCGCGTTAGCAGCAGGAAACTAACACCTGCTCCTACCTGGTGTAAAGTCGGACGACAACGGGCACCAGACAAGGGAGCACAGCCCAAAGCCACACATGAAGAACAACAGATGCCCTGGAGCAACCCATCATGCAGGCCTGAGCCCCAATAGGACAACAACACCCACCGCCACCACCCCAGGACCCCCGCCCCCCACCCCCCTCGGGGCCCTATCCCGGGCACCCCCCCCCTATGGACAAAGATATTGCACATCAACCCCACGAAATCATGAACCAAACAAATCACCTGAAGTCGCACAATCACAACACCCAACATACATGTGTGGCCAAAAAAAGGGAAACATACACCCATAACAAAATATCCAAACAATACGTTTATTACAGAACAAAGCAAAAATAAAAAATCTGAAGAGGCATGGCGGGTCGTCTCAGGACATTCTGTAAGTCACAGCCTGCAAAACAGAAATCTGGATCAGAAGGTGTGCCATGCGCCCATCAAAGTACAGAGAGAGAGAGCGAAAGAGAGGAAGAGAGAGGGAGAGAGGAAGAGAGAGGGCGAGAGAAAGAGAGAGGGAGAGAGGGGGAGAGAAAGAGAGAGGGAGAGAGGGAGAGAGAGGGAGAGAGGGAGAGAGAGGGAGAGAAAGAGAGAGGGAGAGAGAGGGGGAGAGAAAGAGAGAGGGAGAGAGGGGGAGAGAAAGAGAGAGGGAGAGAGGGAGAGAGGGAGAGAGGGAGAGAGAGGGAGAGAGAAAGAGAGAGGGGGAGAGAAGGAGAGAGAGAGAGAAAGAGTGGGAGAGAGAAAGAGAGAGGGGGAGAGGGAGAGAGTGCCGACACTGCGGACCTAGGCCTCACTGCTCACCTGCTGCCACCGGTGTGTCTCCAACCACGTGCCGGTATTCACAGCAGTCCCCCAGGTCCCTCATCTGAAACAGTTTCCAGAGACATGAATGGCAGAGTCCATACAGTTGCACACGCCATCATCGCTTGCCCGCCCCTGCGCACACAGGCTGCTGCACCCCAGCCCCTCCCGCCGCCCAGCGGTGATTGCCCGCCCCTGCGCAACCAGGCCTCACTGCTCACCTTCCGCCACCGGCGTGTCTCAAAGAGGGCCCACCACGTTCCGGAGGGATCTCCAAGCCCGGTGCCCATGACCATGGCACCCTCCACATCATGCAGCCCTGCACCGCGGGCCTCCAGGTCACACACCTGACTCTGGGTCTTGATTACGCAATGGCAGAGACCACATCAGTGCACACGGCATCATCGCAGGCTGCACACCCGCTCAGCGCTTGAGGTGCCACTAACTCTGTGAAGCGCGACGCAACACCACGTGGCGGGAGAGCCGCACTGCCAGCTGGCCCAGGCCTACACTGCGGCCCAGCAGGGCTCACACTAATCCTTGCCAGTCCGGACCACCAGGACGGCGCATCATCGCAGGCTGCACACCCGCTCAGCACTTTAGGTGCCCCTAACTCACTGCACCGCAAGACACCGTCCCGTGGCGGGGTGCCTGTGCCTGCCGCAGTGTATCCGGTGCCACCAAGTCTGTGCCCCGCTAGCCATGGACCCTGAATGATTATGTCCCGTTGTGCGGACGCCATCATGTCACCCCCGGTACTGGGCAATGTGAGGTGGCAGGGCCCTAGGCCCTCATGCACACATGAGAACTACACGGAGACACCCAGTCAGAGAGAGTGGAAATGGCGTCCAGCACGTGCGTCAGGCCATTTTTATTGCCAGGGTCACATGTCCTGTGATGCCAGTGCTGGATGGGTGTGGTGTGGGTGTACACCAGCCGTGAGGGAGTGGCTGTGGCATGCTGACAACTAGACCTGTGAGCTGCAGAACCCCACAGTGAAGACCTAGGACATGTAGCGCTGTCATCCCCCCCTGTGTGCGTAATCGGAGTGGGCTGTCCTGGCGTATGCCAGTCCAGCGTAAGGGTGTGAACAATGACCCCGGGGCTCTGGGCGTGGTTCAGTCCTGGGCTGGACAAGGAAGTGACTAATGGATGTGTCTCCGTTGTGGTGTCGGCGCCACCCGGACCGGAATCGGCAATCTGTCACCCTGTGACAATAGTCCCACAACATGGGCAACATGGACGTAAGGGGGAATCACTGACACTACATTCATCCATACTTGCACACTTGAAAGATCATAGACATGACACATCTGTGTGGATATGAATGTTTATTACACATTCAAGGGAGTGTTGCAGCTGGAGTAGTACAGGGCCATGCCAACCCCACTTCACATTGTCGTCCCGTGGAGGGCCAGCCAGAGTCCTTCAGGGAATGACAGGTACATCAGGAGAGGAGGACTTCAGTCCGCAGTCTGATAGCTGTGTCATTGGCGACCAAACAGAATATGGCAGTCCATGTCGAGGTCAGAGGTGAGTGTCGCAGAGTGCATCGGGGACAGTGGAAGGTGATGATGCAGAGGGCAGAACCAAGCAGAAACAGGCCACATGGCGGAGATGAATGCTACTGCGTCCTCCTGACCACGAGGGTGGGTTCATCCGCATCTTCGTCCTCTGCTGTTGCATGTGCCTCACATGTGGGTGGTGGTGTACTGTCCCCAGCACTGTGTGGCACAGACACATTAGGGGCCGGAGATGTGGATGGGGTGGTAGCAGCAGCATGCATCAGCGCCAGGCCTTGTGGCAGCAATGCCACGAGGAAGGTCTTCAGGGCATTGAGGGACCCAGATACCTCTCACTGGTGTGCAGCCGTGGCAGCCGCACTATCCGCCTGCGTCCGCTCCATGTTCTCCATGATCCTCCGCATGTGTCCCAACTCCTGGGCGAGATCGCTGGAGGAACTCTGGCTAGACAGTCGTTCTTGTCGCAGAGTCAGGAGTCTGGCGATGTCCGCCATGGTCCGTTGGAGGGCATGGAGCGGACTGTGGGCGTCCGTTGGGGACTGTGAGTGGTCCCTGATAGGACTTAGACACCCACGTATGGTGTCTAGTTTGGCTGCCATGCGGTCGAACCCCACCTGCACCTGTTCAGTCAGCTTCTCCTGGCACCCCAACACACGGCGTTGGAAGGCCATGTGTTCGTCGTGGGGGTCCTGGGAGGCAGCCGTGGTGGTGGGTGCTGCCTGCTGTGTGTACTGTGCAGGGGGGGGCTCCTCGTGGCAGCTGGGTTGCCCTGATCCTGGAAGTGGGCTGCGGAGGCTCTCCACGAGCTGTTCGAGGGCGTCTGAGTCGAAGGTGTGGTGGTCCTCTTCGTCATCAGAGAAGAGAGGTTCGGACTGCTCTGCAGGAGGTGTTGGATTTCCCCCTGCAATGTGAAGGGGAGATGCAGTTTGACATCGTGTGCACATGTATGTTGACGCATTGTACATGTCTGCATTCTGACTGCATGACAGTGTACATTGTGACTGTTTGGGGGGAGCTGCCTCTTTGATGCGGGACAGTGGACATTCCGACTACATCACGGATGTGAGTTTGTACTTGTACATTGTCAACTCACATTTCCCTGCAGTGCCATATGTGATTGGCCAGTTTCTACGCACATGCGGCACGTGTTGTGTCCTCTGTTCTGTTGTGGACGTGTTGCGGTTTATACCACCTTGTTGTCAATGTTGATGTGTTCTGCATGTTATGTGTGTGTGCCGCATTTTGGGGGAGTCGCCCCTGCAGCTCAGATTTAGCTGCCCTCCTCCCTTCCATGCGGTGTGCCTCTGAGTTCTGTGCTTCTGCTGTGCTGAGATGTTGCATACCTGTGTGCATTGGTCTCTTGGTGGGAGTTGTGGGTCTGGGGCATGGTTTGTCCGCATATGTGCTATGCTTCATTGTGCATGTGTGCCATTGTGCCCATCTCCCCCCGTCCCCCCAGTCCCTGGTGGTTACTCACCCTGGTGCTGTTGTGTCCGGTCATGTTGAGCAGTGTCCGGTCCCCCGACTCCTGCCCCCGTCTCCCCACTGATGACTGTGACACCATTTCCTCCATCTCGTCCAGCTCCTCCTGTGGTGCTGGACTGCCACCTCCAGTCTGCATTGCTGCCTTCCGGTTGTTTGTCAGTTTCAGCTTGGTTTTGCGCTTCACATCATTCCAGCGCCTCTTGACCTCGTCCATTGTCCTCTTCAGCACTCCGACTGCATTCACCTTGTCCACGATGGTCTGCCATATTCCATTTTTAGTTGCCAGTGACACAGTGGAGGTGACGAACAGTGATTGATGGTGTTCTATCACCTCCGTTATCAGGATCCTGTTTTCCTGCAGACTGAACTTCGTCTTCCTCTTCTTCTTGTCCTTGCCCTTCCCTGACCCCGAGGTCCCAGGCTGGTCCTCCGTGGGGCTAGTGGGGTTCTGGTTGTCCTCTGTACTTGCTCCGGCTGCCTCCATTGTGCTGCGCTGTTGTTTGGCTTTTGTCAGTATGTTTTTTTCTACTTTTATGGTGCATTTTCCCGCATGACGCGTGGGGATTGCAGGCCTGTGGCTGGTTTTCGCAGATTTTTGTATCGCGATTGGCGTCATCGCTACTATTTTCGCATTGGGGTTTCGCGTTTTTGCGGCGTCGCGTTGTTTCTAACGCGTTCATTTGACGCGTTGTCCTGTGACTATCGCATGGTACCGCCGTGTTGTGAATACCACGTTAACACGGAGTTGTTTTCCCGCGATGGACTGCGATGTGTAGGGTTGCGTTAAGCTACACTTGCGGTAGTTATCACACGTTCTTGAGAATATGCCCCAAAGTATTTCCCTAAATGCCAGAGATTACTATAACACTGTGTGCTTCTTGAAACGAAAAAAAAGTGTGTTTGCCTCTGGGCAATTTTTTTTATATTGGTGAGGATCTGGAAGATACCTCAACAACACAGTTTTACAAAAGCCTTGACGAAAAAAAAAGTATTGAGAAACCCAAAAGTCTGGCAGCCAATGTCAGATCTATTGGCTATGCTAGTGCCCCTTTACAATAGGCGGAGAGACAATCTAGAAACCAATTGACGTCCTGCCTATTATTAAAGGTCCCACATACAATAAAGTGTTGATTGGCTTTGAATCTGCTATAGGGGAAAAGCAGCGTGTATTTGCTAAATTATTTGATAAATCCACCAAAATTAAAGAGAACAACAATGGTTCATAAAACGCACCCTTGCTTTAAACTGGTGTGGACAGCAATTGTCCTAGTTCACAGATTGTGGAGCCTTAGTCAAGCAAAGCAGAGCAGGAGGTATTTCCCAAACTTTTCTCTATCACCACAGGGTCACTTGGTCTCAGGGCCGGACTGGGAACCGAAACCGGCCCTGGCAAACTGATCGGCCGGCCCCCCATGGGGGAGAGGGGGGAGTGCGGCCGAGCTGTTTTCTAGGGCCGGTTTCAGCCGATTTTGTTACAGGGGGCCGCTATTGCCGTCCCCCGGTAACAAAAAAACGCCCCCCTAGGGGTCCAAAACCGGCCCCCACCCTGGCGGCCCACCGGGAAAATGCCCGGTGCCCGCTACGGCCAGTCCGGCCCTGCTTGGTCTACATTATCAAATGCTGCTTTTAAGTCCACAAAGCAGATGATCGAAGTACCCTGATCCGTGGGCTTCTTGGCCAAAAACAATAGGTAAAGGTGTTTGTGCAAATAGCTCATTCCCCATGAAAGCTGGTTTGCTTGACTGAGAATAAATTACTATCATGATTATCCCAAAAACAGATAGCCTGGCAGAAAATGAACCAGAATTTTTTTCCTGTGCAGTCAAGGAAGAATAATTAAACAAGCACTGGAAATGCAATAGGTCTCGCATTTTTTTAAGTTAGAGCTATTGGCATTGTAAATGGCAATGTCTGTTACCTACTGAGGGAGGATGGAGGGAGCAGTTGGTGTCGGAGTGCCAAAATGCTCTGTTGGAGAGTGACTGGCCAAAAGTAAACCAAACAAGCAGCGACTTTAAAAAAAAGAAAGCATGTGTGGACCGTGTAAGTGTGTAGCCATGAAGCATATTTTTAACAACTAAGCTTGGGGAATACTTGGATATTACTTTGTGCCAGGGAACAAAACAGAGCCCGATAGAGACCCGTTTCAAGGCCCCCTTTTAAAAACTGCCGGTGCTCAGCACCGGTGAGACCCG
The DNA here is from genome assembly GCA_963921515.1 of Calotriton arnoldi. NCBI lineage: Eukaryota > Metazoa > Chordata > Amphibia > Caudata > Salamandridae > Calotriton > Calotriton arnoldi. The sequence goes on from CAWUFW010005565.1 coordinate 1,264,409, forward strand.
ACCCACTTAAAGCCCTGGGTTATGCACTCTAATTGTGGAAATAATCGTAGGTATTGGTGCTTGGGTACCAACTCATGCACGTTTTCCATCCTAACCAGGTGGTTTTCCCATTAAATGATTCCTCCTTGGGAAATGTGAATAGGAAAGAAGGATGGCAGCACAATTCAAACACACTACTGCAATTCCGGTGAAAACAAGTTTTTCTACCCACAATGGTATCATGAAAAAGCCCGGAAGACGGGCCCTTCAAGTATATGACCAAATGGTTGTGCAGTGGTTGCCTCTCAGACAGTGTGTTCTGGACTTGTAAAGTCTAAGTTGGGCAAAGGCGGGCGCATGTCCCGGTGCTGGTGCCGTGGGGAAGGTACTAAGTCAGTTTTCCCAGTGTCAAACACCAAGGAGTTAGCCACTGAAGTAAGCGTACTTCCTTAGAAGGGTGGGAAATACACTATACAGTTGGACACACAGGATAGGGGATACCGGCTGGACGGTGTACAGGTTAGGGATGTGGGAGAGGGGACTAGAGTCCAGAGCCATAAGGTGATAGAGGACAGAACAGGAAGCTGGCAATGGGGCGAGAAAAGAGGAGACAGGAAAGAGAGCAAATGGACAATAATTGGGGCCGAGCACCAAGCAGACACAGGGGCAGAACAGGACATAAGTAATAGCGATGAGAAAGAGGAAAGAGAAGGGGCATGGAGCAAGAGATGGTTCAAAACAAAAGGGGCAGCCAAGTCAGGAGAGTGGAGCAGACGAGGCCAAGGCACAAGGAGAACAGAGGAAAGAGCTTTTGCCCCGTGCAGACTCCGCCTTGTACGCTGCAAGCGGTTCCGTACCAACATGTCAAACAAGCAGTGAGCAAGCACCACTCAGCCATGCCTGTTCTGTGCTGCTCAGTAGGTCACTTCCGGGAACTGTATTCCTGCATCTCTTGTGTAAGGCATTCGTTCAGCTTCCTTTGGAAGAATACAAAGCAGCTATTTGCAGTAATACATTGCAGTGAGATCACTCGTTTGGCAACCTAACACTATGTGACGGACCCAGCTATGTCTGCCCTGTAGTCTACATTGATAGTTATACTTCAAGTGGTTATTAGGGTAAAGCATAAAACGAACCCAAATTACTAAAAATCAATAACATTCCAAACAGAAGGCTCATTCTGTAGTCTGCACAAAGGTTTCAAGGTCGACCTATAATGGACAGTTTGTGAAACACGGTATCAACCAAATTTTTTTACAATTTACATTCCTTCTAAAGGTAAGCACTTCTTTCAATCCAAACCACTCTTACCTTTCAGTTTTGATAACCCCGGGTATGCTTTTTACTTCTGAACAATTCATCACTTAAAGCGCTATGAACAGACTTGTTGCCACAAGCCAGCGCTCTACAAATCAATATGATAAATAAATTATCAAAACAAACTCTTAGAGCGGGCAATCATACTCTAAATGTGCCGGCCTGTAATAAGCACGGTTTGCGGATTCTGAAAACTTAATCAGCGCCAAGGTGACCCTTGCATGCGATGGCGGGGTCAGCTGCATCAACTCTTCCAGAGCATACAGTTTTCTTTCAGGAATGCTACAGACATCCATTAAAAACAGTGGTGCGCGCGCACCACAGAGGAGCAGGGTGAGGGAGCGCGGCAGCGGCAGTGAGGCGAACGCGCGCTGCTGCGCGTGCTAGCCACCAGTGGGAATGGGAGGAGCAAAGGCGGGACATGCGCCCGCCTTTGCCCAATCGCGTGCTGTATTTATTAAAAAAAAGCACGCGAAAGCCAATACCAGCAGGCGAAAGCAAAACCACACGCACGAGCGTGTGGTTAGCTTTCTAAAGCCCTTTCTAGAGGTCTCGTGCTGCGCACTGCAACGCTGGGCACGAGACCGAAAAAGACGAAGATCCATGGCAGAAACATTTAATGCCAGAAGCCCTGGAGGTAAATTGTACCCAAACTGATATTGTGGAAACATAAGTGTGCACAAAGTATAATTATTTTTATCGTAAACAGTCATTAATTGACCTGACCTCTGACCAGATGTTCAAAAACTGCTGTTTTGAAGGCAAATCAAATTTTTCTTCCATGATGAAACCAGACTATAGCGGGAGCTTTGTAGGGAATGAATGTTGTCAGCCATTTTTGTTTCTCATAAAGTTTTACATTTTCTACACTGCCATCACTTCTTTTTATGGGACCTTCACCACATTGTCAGACATTCACAACATTCACTTTTTACAATATTCCCTCTTTCATGGTCTTTTTAATGGACAATGGTGCTGTATGTTGCATTTTATCAAATACCGGATGCTTGTTTGTATTGTTTCTTCTAAAAATTCTTGCTCTGTCTCACAGAACTTGGGGCCAGATGTATCAAGCCTTTTTCCCGTTCACAAATGGGCCGATTCTCAGAATCGGCCCGTTTGCGAACGGGAAAAAGCCTTTTGGGATGTATCATCCTAAAAGGCCATCGCAAAATAGGGAATCGCAAAATTTGCGATTCCCTATTTTGCAAATGCATTTAAGGAATCGCAAATTGCGATTCCTTAAATGCAATTCTGGAAGCACCCAAAAGTTGCGATTTGGCCTTAAGGAATCGCAAATTACCACCAACTTGAAGTTGGTGGTAATTTGCAATTTCCTAGAAAAATGCACTTTTTTGCATTTTTCAAAGTGCCATGTGGCGCACAAACATGCCCATAGGGCATGTATGTGCGCCACATGTGCACACATGCATATTTCAGGGGTGCAACAGGGTGTCCTTTTGGCACCCTTGAAATTGCATTCGCAATTTGCGAATACCTATTGGGTACTCGCAAATTGCGAATGTCTTCCCGTTCATTCCTATGGGACTCTAGGCCCATAGGAATGAATGGGAAGGGATTCCTTAATTTCGAATCGCAATTTGCGATTCGCAATTAAGGGATATATAGGAATCGCAATTATTATTGCGAAACCTACATACATTGCATTTTGCGAGTCCTTAATAGCAATCGGTAAAATTCGCTATTAAGGACTCGCAAAATACAATGATGATACATCTGGCCCCCAGGGGGTTATTTAGAGTCTGGCAAACAGGGTCCTTCACCACAAACATAGCACAGTACCCTCTCCACCATATTGACAGTCCTCCCGCCCAATTTAGAATCGGGTAGACTTTTATGCCTGCCCGATCCTAAAAAGTCCACCCGACTGTAATGAAAAGCCTGGTGGTACTGAAAAGAAAAACATAAAAATGAACCCCTTCCCTGAGAGAAAAATTCCAGGGTGTCAGGGTCATTAGTATTTTGTTTTACAAAAACAAACTCTTGCATTAGGCATTTGATTTTTGTAAACACAAAAAGGATTTCTGAGCAGATGCATGAAACATGGCGGACGCTCAGCAAACTTTCAGGTGCATGACAGCGGCTGCTTTGAAGGCACAGAGATCTTCACCAGGCCATTGGAGATCTCTAAATATGGCGGGCAGAAGTCTGCCAAGGTGGCAGAGGTAAAAACCTCTACCACCAAGGTGGACGGCAGTCTGCCTGCCAAACTCTATATAATGTTCTTAGCTTTTCTGGTTAAGTTTTAGCATGTACCAGTGTACCTTTACATCAGGTTCTTTCAAATGACTTTTGTTTGCGCTAAATTTGTTACCCAACACACTTTTTAAAATGTAAGTGTGATCTAAGGTTGTTTTTGCTTGATTAATTTAGGGCCCAGGCTAGCTCCAGCTTGCTGCATGAATATACATAGGGGCAGATTTACAAGCCCCCTGCGCCACCAGTACATCACTTTTTGTGACGTACTGGAGGCGCATTCCACTTCTCCATATTTACAAGGAGAGGAAAAGCCACCCTGCGTGACTTTTCCTCTCCTTGTAAATATGGCCCCTTCACACGCAGCACTTTGCGTGGAAGTGGCGTTCCATGGGGCAGATTTACAAGCCCATTGCGCCACTTTTGCGTCACTTTTCCCATGTTAAAAGTGACGCAAAAGTGGCGCAAGGGGCTTGTAAATCTGCCCCCATGGGTGTTGCTGTGGGTGTTCCCACGCAACACCCATGGAACGAGACACATTTCCAGATTTACGAGGAATCGTAAATCTGGAAATGCGTGTCAATGCTGCGCCTCCCCAGGAGAGGCGTAGCGAGGCGCAACGAGGAGAAATGTTTTCATTTGTCCTCGTTTTTTCCTCTTTCAAAGCGTGCTGCATTCTACAGCATGCATTGAAAGAGGAAATCACCTCTAATGATTGTTTTTGTTCAGGAAGGGTTCCCTTCCTGAATAAAAACAATAATTGAAAGAATGCTGTTTTTCAACTTCTATGTGTGCTAATGCAGCACACAAAGAAGTTGAAAAACGGCATTTCAGATTGTTTTTGTTCAGGAAGGGAACCCTTCCTGAACAAAAACAATTTCCCCACGACGCAGGCATCCTTGCACCATGGTGCAAGGGTGCCTGCGTCGGCGCATGGCAGCAGTTTGTGCGCCAGCGCAGGGGGAAGCACAGAGATGCGACATATTGTTGTAAATATGCCGCATCGCTGTGCTTTCCAAACTAACGCAGCACGGCGCAGCAAAATGACTTGCTGCGCCGTGCTGCGTCAGTTTATTGTAAATCTGCCCCATACTTCTAAGCAATGCATGCGTTAGTAAATGTGGCAAAACCCCGAAGTACGAACATGACCATCATACTTCCGCAACAGAAACACAAAAATGTTATAGACTCAAACTGAAGCCATAACTTAGGTCCGCTTTTCGCATACTGTGATTGGTGTCCACATGTAGTTGTCCTTTAATGAACCACTAGTTACTGTGTAACTATACATTGGCCACAGCTGAAGTAAGAGGCAAGCATGGAACTACCACGAAATTGGCACGCATGTGTCCTGCTTGATGAGTCCTCTGCTGTAGTTGGTTGGGCCAGAGAGAGTTGAAGCGAAAACTGAGATGACATCCTAGCCTCTGGCGGTACATCTTCCAGAGTTCTTGACTTGGTAGCTTGATAACTGCCTTTTGATGAGTAAAGACTGTTTAGTAGATAACAACTGTTTTGGAATACCTAAATGTAAGGCCACACTCAGGGGCGGATTTACAATGAAAGTGACTCAGTGCCGAACGCAAGCCATTTGGCTGCGCCACACTGAGTCACTTTCAAAGCACAGGGATGCGACATATTCACACCAATATGTCGCATCTCTGTGCTTTCCCCTGCGCTGGCGCACAAACTGCTGCCATGCGCCGGCGCAGGCACCCTTGCACCATGGTGCAAGGATGCCTGCGTCGTGGGGAGATTGTTTCTGTGCAGGAAGGGGCACCTTCCTGCACAAAAACAATCACTACAGGCATTTTCCTCTTTCAATGCGTGCTGTAGAATGCAGCACGCATTGAAGGAGGAAAAAACTAGGAGAAATAAAAACATTTCTCCTCGTTGCGCCTCCCTAAGCCTCCCCTGAGTTGGCGTAGCATTCACACGCATTTCCAGATTTACGATTCCTCGTAAATCTGGAAATGTGTCTGGTTCCATGGGTGTTGCGTGGGAACACCCACAGCAACACCCATGGAACGCCCCTTTCACACAAAATGCTGTGTGTAAAGGGGCCATATTTACAAGGACAGGAAAAGCCACGCAGGGTGGCTTTTCCTGTCCTTGTAAATATGGAGCAGTAAAATACGCCACCAGTACGTCACAAAAAGTGACGTACTGGTGGCGCAGGGGGCTTGTAAATCTGACCCTCAGTGCTTAAACTGTGAAAAAATAATTATAAGATAATGGGCCCAGAGTTTTCTAAGGAGCCTGCTGCCAATGTTGCTGAATGCCAGGGTTGCCATCCAAGGCTATCTTGTCATGATTCCGCATCTCTTTCTTCGTGCAGTCACACTTCCTGTTTCTTTATATCAAATCACGCACACTCTTTTTCATCCCCTTTTCTTCCTTCGATGCTGTTTTTCTGCCTTTATTTTTATTTTTCCCTTATCTGACTTTCTCTCCCTTCTTCGGTGTGATTGTCTGTTGATGAAAAACAAGACCTGATCCCCAAAACTGAGTGCTGGTGCCAACTACCTGCACAAATTAAGAATTGCCTGCAACTGTTTACAGACTGATTTACCACACTATAATTCAATCTGTAGGTAGACTTTGATGGTTAAACAGCATTATACAAAGTTGCAAGCAGTGGTGGTTTCTTCGTGAGGGCGAGGGGGCGGCGCCCCCGCCTGCTGCAGTGGCGATAAACGTGAAAAATAAAATGGCAATGAAATTAATTTGCCATTTTATTTTTCATGTTTAGCGCGCAGCAGCCTCCAACCGGTATAAATGGGAGTGTGTCCTCCTCTGCTGCCAATTGGCAGCATAAAGGACTGGAGGAGCAAGATGGACCCTCCAAAGTATGTATGTTAGTTTGGCCAGCTCGCTTGACCCAGCCAAAGTGGCATGCGCACTTTGCAGCTCTCCACTCGGCTGTCTTGGACAGCTGGGTTGAGACCAAGCGCAGGCCTAAAGGGCCTAAAGGAGCGGCCAGACAGAACACTCCATCCAATCCTGGTGCTGCTCTCATGCTGGTGAGAGTAGCGCCAAGATTGGTTAGAGGAATTTCCTGGAGGCTGGAGCCAGTGGAGCCGACAGAGGAGGCACCGAGGAGGACGGCGGACATGAAGCAGGCAAGGTAAGTGACTTATGTCCACCCAATTTTGGCTTATAGCTTTTTATGAATTTGTGTGTCGGAGAAAACTCTTGGAATAGGGAGTGAGCTATGATTAAGGGCCTTATTACGACTTTGGCGGTCCTACAGCAGACGGTGCAATGCGCCGTCCTCTGTAGGACTGACAAAGCTGTGGTGCTGCCACCTGACAGATTAGGAGTTAAATCCTGGTCTGGTGAGCGGTCCTGCAGTGGTCTAAGGCGGCAGTCTGTCAGGCTCATTGAAGAGCCTGACATGCAGACCGCCCCTCTTAGAGCGCTGACTGCACCTTCCTGCATGGTGTGGTATACATGCCACACCATACAGGAACTGGGGGTGCAAAAGCTGGGGGGAACTACATGTGCCCCCTCTCATGCACCCCCAGGAGCAGCAGGGGGCCACCTTTGTTGCCTCTCCACCACCCTTTTCATGGTGGGCTCACCGCCATGAAAAGGGCGGTGGACAGGCAACTCCTAATATGCATGGCGGTGCCGCAGCGGCACCACCAGCATATTATACTCCTAATCACTGAGCAACTGCAGTGGGATCGTTGATCAACGGCGGTCGCAGCAGTCCTGTGGCGGTCCGACTGCTGCAGTTGTAATACTGTGGGCGGTCCCGCAGTGTGACAGTGGTCGGGCCTCTACTACGGGTTCAGAGGTCCTATGGATGGCCAAACTCGTAATAAGGCCTTACGTCTGAGGGTAACTACCTGCAAGCCCTCATTGGCTGGTCGTTTTCAATGAAGATGGAAATATGTGAAACACTGGAGAGCCTATTTTGTGTTTGTAGACAAGTTTAAAGACCTGTCTGTGAACGAAACGTTTTGAAAATGTATTGCTGTGTTAACTTCTTATTGTAAGCTTATCCCTTTTAAGTAGGGGCGAGTACTAAGCCTCTGCGCCTTTAAAAGGATAGACGCTAACCTTAATGTACATCATGCCTGTGAAGGGAGTAATTCATACTTGATTAATACCCGCGAATGTGAACAAACTTCTCAGCATCGGAGATCAGTTTTGCAGCATTGAAGATTTCTTTGAGTCAGGCTGTTCGATAGCGGCAAAGCTTGTCAGCATGGGTAACCCATGTACCATCCATCTAATACCCTGCTGTTGATGGAGTACACATAAATAGTGTTTTTGAGGACTCCAAATTGCATATCTCTCTTTTACACAATATTCAAGTCAACTGTCTTGACTAATTTATTTCCATGCTCCTCTAAATTTGTAAAATACAGGAGAAAATGCGTCTAAAAGGTATATGTTGCTGTCTGTATTCAGTTAATAAGGTGTCTAATATATAGTGTTGTGGTGCAAATCCGTGTGAGTGAGCATTGCTGATCTTTTACATCAGCTTCACACGATCTACTTCTGATTAGACTCTTAGCAAAGTAATCTATGACAAGAAATTAAATAGACATAATTGCATTGAAGATCATTCTCCGACAAATCACAATTCATCAGTATAACTTGTTGCTGATCACCTGTGAAAATGAGAAATATTTTAGTAAATTAATGTAATGTTATGTTAAATACATTTATAGAGCGCAACGGTTACCCAAGGGTGTCCTGGCGCGTAGCTCAAATAATCAGATAGCAGGATGGCCCGCAGTCCCTAACTGCTGAAGAGCCATGTTTTCAGTGCCTTTCTGAATGACATCAAATCAGGGGAAGCTCTGATGTGGAATGGGAGTTCGTTCCAAGCCCTGGAGGTACAGGTAACAAAGCTTCTACCTCCCCAATTGTCTTTTTTAAAGGGAGGTGTTGTCACCGTCTTAGCTCCTAATGACTTGATTAGTTTTCATCACATTAATAACACACTTTGGCGTGCCATAACTAACACCATGTGGATTGGGATGTGTGTCATGCATACATTCGTCCAAGTGTTGTGCGCTTTTGGTTGTTCTTTATTTTCAGTTTGAGAGGGAATAACTCTGGCTGGCTCACATCCCAATAGCCAAAGAAAGGACATGACAGAACACCAGGGCCTCGATTTTTCCCTTTGCTGTGACTGAGCAAGGCTCAATCCTGCACTCCTTCATGCCATGCGTATTTTTCTATTTCAAATACCACCCTTCGAAAGCCTCTTCTCAGTACTGGAGGGTTTGAAACACATTCTACATAAACATTTAGCTGGGTAACTGAATATTTCTTTTTCATTTTTGCAGTTTTTTTATACAGCACGAACTCGACCCAAACGAAATGGGAGCACTTTACATCACCAGTTAGATTCCATAAGGTCACATTCATTATTTAGACTCAGGGGGGTATATTCACAAGAACGTGTGATAACTACCGCAAGAGTAGCGTAACGCAACTTTCAATATCGCAGCCTAGTGCGGGAAAATAACCCCGTGCCAACGTGGAATTCACAACAAGGCGGTAGCATGCGATAGTCACCAGATAACGCGTCAAATGTCAGCGTGAAAATCAACGCCACGCCTAAAAAATGCGAAACGCAAACGCCAAAAAATATGCGATGAGGCCAATCGCGGTACAGAAATCAGCGAACACCAGCCACAGGCCTGCAAATCCCACGCGCCCGGCGGGAAAAAGCACCATAAAAGAAAGAAAAAAAAAAGCCCAAAAACAATTCATACTGCGTAGCAACATGGATGCACCCGGACCGAGTGAGGAGGACAAGCCGACCACCACAAGCCCCACTGAGGACCAGCCAGGAACCCCGCGTTCGGGGAAGGGCAAGGACAAGAGGAAGAGGAAGACGGGGTTCAGTCCGCAGGAAGACCGGATCATCGTCACAGAGGTGATAGAACACCATCAACAACTGTTCGGCACCTCCGCTGCGGCACTGGCAAACCAAAACGAAATATGGCAGGCCATCTTTACCAATGTCAATGCAGTCGGAGTGTCGAGGAGGTCACTGGAGGAGGTCAAGAGGCGCTGGCATGAACTGAAAAGCAGACCAAAGATAAGCTCGATGCCAACAGGGAGGCAGTAACGGCGACTGAAGGTGGGAGTCCAGCGACACAGGAGGAGCTGGATGAGCTGGAGCAAATGGTGGCCACAGTCAGCAGTGAGGAGACGGTGGCAGGATTGGGGGCCCGGACACAGCACGATACGACCTGACCCAACAGCAACAGGGTGAGTAACGACTAGGGACGGGGGGACGGGGGGAGATGGGCACAATGGCACACATGCACAATTACGTGTAGCACACAGCACACCCACAATGACCGTGGAACATGTCCCTGATTGCCTTGGCACACTGCAGCACACATAGAAACGCCAAGTAGGCCCCCATCCACAATGTGCACAGAGGGGCCCCCCCTATCACCAATATCACAACCCACCCATGCACATGTGCTGAATCCAGCAAAGCAGCGGCTCTGTGACCCACACTGACTATGCAAGCAACACTGCCTGTCCGATAGCATGGCAGCATCCATAAAAAAATTACATGGCCCACCAATCGACATGGAGGTAGCCCAGTGCGGATCACATCCGTAAAGGAGCAGGTCATACTCCGACATGTCCACGTGCACCCACAACCCATGCCTTACAATACACGCAGCAGACGAACAATGCACCAGGCCACAAAATCTGTCCGAGAGCACATATGACCCAAATCCAAAGCAAATCAGGCCAGAGAAGCAAACAATTCAAAGGCACCCCACCTCAAAGGGAGAAGGCTACACGAAATCAGAGCTGCAGGGGCAACTCCCCCACAATGCAGCACACACACATAGCAATCACAGAACATCAGCAATGACGGCAATGTGGTACAAAGTGCAACACCAGCACCACAGGACAGAGTTCACAACAGATTCCGCTCGTGCGTAGTAACTGTCCACTAACATCTGGCATTGCCTGACACTGTGTGATGATAATGTACGGGTACTACCACACATCCGTCATGTAGTCAAAAAACACACTGACTGCCATCAAATAGCCAGCTCCCCCAAAACAGTCACAATGTACATTGGCATGCAGTCTGAATGTAAACATCTGCAAATCATCAACATACATGTGAAACTCTGTCAACCTGCATCTCCCCTTTACATTGCAGAGGGACAAACAACACCTCCTGCAGAGCACACCACACTTCCCATCATTGATGATGAAGCGGACAACCTGCACATATGTCAAGACACCCTCCAACGGATAATGGACAGCCTCTGCACCCCACCCCCAGGAGCAGGGCAGGCCAGCTGCCTCAAGGTGACCCCACCACCTGCACAGACCACACAGCAGGAAACACACACCACCACGGCTGTCTCCCAGGACCCCCCGACCAATACATTGAATTCCTACGGCGTGTGTTGGCTTGCCAGGTGGAGTTGGCTGATCAGCTGCGAGTGGGTTTCGAGCTCGTGGCAGCCAAACTCGATGACATACGTGGGTGTCTGAGTCCCATCAGGGACCACGTACAGTCCCTATCGGACACCCCCTGTATGCACCATGCACCGCCACAGACCTTGGCTGACCTCGCTGGTGCCATGAATCAAATACAAGAACTGTCAGGTCAGACAGGCACCAGCCATGACAGCACAGAGTTGGCACAGATGCGGAGGTCAATGGAGACCATGGAGCAGATGCAGGCTGGAAGTATGTCTGCCACGGCTGGACACCAGCGAGTGGTAGCTGGGAACTTCAATGCCCTGCAGTACTTCATCTTGCCATTGCTGCCACTGAGCCCTTCCCCGATGACTGCAGCAGGAACATCGACACACACAGCTCTGACCCCTGATGTGTCCATGGCACACTGTGATGCTGCCCCTTCACCTACGCAGTCTGATGTGTCAGTGGCACACAGCGATGCAGCCATTACCCCGCCACACACACCTGACACACCGGACACAGAACCCGTATCAGGGGAGTGAGAAGGGGATGGGAACTACTGTGTGAGGAAGGAGGCAGTAGCATCCATCACCGCCATATGGCCTGTCCCTGCCTGGTTATGACCTATGCATCATGCCCTGGGAAATACTTCCTACTGAGCCCCGGGACACTCTGCGACATTCACCCGGACCCCGACACGGACTTCCATATCTTCACCGCTGGACAATTACACAGCGATCCAGCTGCGGACTGCACTCTCCCTCTTCCTAATCACTGTTCAATCCCCAAAGGACTCTGGTTGGCCCACCACTGGGCTCCCATGTGATGTGGGTTTGGATGGCCATGTACAGCTCCAGCTCCGTCAATCACCTGAATGTGAATAAAACATTCTAAATCACACAGATGTGTCATCACTATGTTCACTCACGTATGGAAGTATGGCTGGATGTGGGGACGATGATTGCACATGAAGGCATACCCTGGTAACTGACATCTATGCACATGTGTATCCCAGAGACACATGGCCAATTGGATGACTGTGAAGGTGAGTACTAGCTGTGTCCCCATTGCACATCAACAACAATGACACAACCCCCCAAAGTAGGCACACGTCCATGTGTTGAATAGGGCTGTGTGTAGCACTGACCTAAACGAAAGCAGGCCAGGAGTGGTGTCCTACACCACATGTGACAACAGAACTTCACGTCGCATACCTACTCACACACATCTGTGTGGACACATTCTGTAGTGTGATATGACATTGCTCCACATGATCAGTGGTTGGACACCATACTCACATTGCTGACGTCACGTGAGTGCACATGTCGTTCAGCACATATCCAAAACAATGTCTGGCTCACAGAGGTGTAGCTTGCCAAAGGGACACACCCACATTGCACATGCGTCAGTCAGTTCCTCCCTGTGTAGGGAGGATGCTCATTGTGGCACACGAGTGGACAATCTAAACAACACACCTCACAGTCAGTCACCAGTGGAGTGGCATAGACTTTATTGGCATGTGCGTGTCAGTACGGATGAGGCAACGGCCACAGCAGGCAGGGACATGCTTAAGACACTTACACGCAGCATGGGTACATGTCGAGGTTCAGACAATGTCGGGGCTAAAATGGACAACATTCCCCACGGATGGCAATGCTCACAGTCATGTGTTGTTTGGCGTCTGCCCATTGCCCCGTGTGAGGGGGCACGACTCACTGCACATGGGATCTGCATAGTGCTCTGCCTCCAGAGTGCGCCGATTGTCTGCTCTGCTGTCAGTGATCAGGTGTGAGGGTCCGACAGGTTCATATGTCGTGCTACATTGCCATGTGTGTGCTCTCCCCCAGCAGTGTGTCCGAATTGGCAACGTTGCCAAACGACTCTGTGTTTCTCCGACCATGGACCTGCGTCACCTTGCACAGGTGTGTGTACACACGCGTTGTTCCACGCACATGCATCCAGAGCCCGAATGAAGGCAGACGTGTCCTCTGTTGTGGTGGGATATGTGAGCAATCCCCACGATGCAACAAGTTATTGGGCCATGTGCTGTGGGTGGCAATCGGATGTGGCAGCAGGAACGTAGTTACTCGTCCATGAATGCCCGTGCAGCTTCATGCGCAATGTGTTCCAATAGTACGTCGTTGTCGTGTTCAAGGAACACCAGGGTGAGCCAATCCATTAGGTGGTCCGGGCAGGTGTGCTCAGCCCATGCCGTCTCACCGATCTGCAACACAGCCCAATAGGGGAGCGCCTCGATGTGGTCACTGAACACAAGGAATAGAGCAATCTCCCATGCACAACTACCAATACATACGCAGTATGTCAAGGCATCCCATGCACGGCTGTCTCGGTTACACTCCTGTTCGTGATCCAACAGGGGGCGCAGACACAGGTCATAGTCCAATTCATCAACAGTTGTGTTGGATAGGCAGACATCCATGGGACACTCGAATGTGCATGTTCGGCAGTGGAACAGGGCTGGACGCAGGTGACGTGGGTAATGCGGAAGCTGAGCCTGTAACTGATCCGCAGCACTGCCAGTGGCAGTGCGCCCAGTAATTGCAGCATACGTGCACGGTACTGTTCCACGTGACGGGGGTTGTGCATGTGGCCGGTATGGCCTGCCATTGCGTTGGTGCGTCTCGTGAACCGGCAGTCTTCTGAACTGCGGCAGTTGTGTGGAGGATATGCCACAGCTCTGAGCAATGATTCGAATGTGTGTGCAACGTTGTGGGTAATGGGTTGCTGTTTCCGTGAGTGTCAAGGGCATCCCATGCGGGGGTACCACAGGCAGGGGCTTCTGTGTGTGGGCTGTGGATAAGTCAGATGGTTCATTTGCGGAATGCGTGGTGTGGGAGTCATCCCCATCTGCCATTGCATCTCTATCAGGGTGTTCCAGGCGCGTTCTGGACCAAGGTCAGAGGTGCAGGTGTCCTCCCGCCTTCTGCATTGGGACAATGGTGCTTTCATCCCTGATGTTTGTCTGTCTACTACTTGCGTTTTCGGAATGTGATGTGGCTTTGGCGCTGAGATTGGGACACGGCCTTGGGCTCATGGTGTACGGATGGCGATGCACACACACATGTTGGCATGTGGAGCCAGGTGCCCGAGTGGCCTTGCGCTGCTTGTGCTATCTCACTCCGTCTCTCTCCCTCGCTCTCTCCCTCTCTTTCCTTTGTTGGGCGCATGGCACACCTTCTTCTCTTGGATTTGGTCTTCCGGGCTGTGTGCTAGGGATTGTCCAGTGAGGAGCCGCTAGGACTCATCCTAAGGGTTGTTTCTGCTTTTGTTAGTATGGTGTTTTGTGTTGGTGTTGCATTGCTGTATGACTGATTCTCCATTTTCTGCCCACGCATGTATGTTTATTTTCCTGCTTGTGTGACATCAGGCAAAATGTTTGTTTTGGGATTCGTGGTGTTGGTGTGCAGTTCCTTAGTCCGGGGTTGGGGGTGGTCCCGGGGGGGGGGGGTTGCGGGCCTGGGTGTGGTGTTGGTGGGTGTTGTGGCCCTCTTGGGTGTCCGTGCTACATGTTCAATTGCTCGTGGGCATCTGTTGTCCTTCATGTGTGGCTCTGGGCTGTGCTCCCTTTTGTGGTGCAGGCTGTGGTCGGACTTTACACCAGGTCAGGGCAGGTGTAGATTTCCTGGTGCTAACGCGGCTTATCGCTGGTTTTTTGTTTTTATCGCAGATGTGGCTGGTCGTTGTGAATGTTGAGGTGTGATGTTGTCTCGCCTTTTGGCACGGGTACGCCCACTCTGCATCTCATTAGCGATAGTTGCGCGGGTCTTCTGTGGCGATGTTTTTTGAGGCTGCTATCGCTGGTAAACTGGTGCTGTGGGCTGTTAACACTGGCTTGTGAATGGGGAGGTAAATTTATCACGACTTTGGCTGCGTTAAAGTGCCGTTAATTCGGCTATAGCTCCTTGTGAATATGCCCCAGGGAGATTAAGTGATTTGCCCAGAATCACATGATGTTGAGACGACACCAAAACTCGAACCTGGCTCCCCAGTTCCAAAGTTGGCAGACAAACAAATAAAATAAAGTAAAGTAAAATAAAAGTAAAGTAAAGCAAATTAAATAAACCCCTTCCTTTTTAAAGCAGCTGGCCAATTCCCAAGATAAACTTTTGAGGACAAGGTTTCTGACATTCAGTTGGCTAAACAATTATGAGTAATTTGAAGTAGGCAACATGATTTAAACATCTACCTCAGCCCCAGTGTTCATTTTGGGTAGCTAGGCAAGTTGCGCGCATTCCAGAAATCTTGGGCCACAGTTATTGGTGGATTTTGTGGGTCAAACAAAGCAGATGTGTGGATCTTTATTCAGCTTTCCAGATATTAATGTTATTCTGAGTTCAGTGTGAATTTCTTTTTTATGCTGCTAAATGTATACATTTGCTCAATCAATCGGGATTTATAGTGCGCAGGTAATCACCCACGAGTGTATCCCTGTGCTAGGTTCGTGCTGGTACCAGTCGAAAAGCCAGGTCTTGAGTCCCTTTCTGAATTCCGGGAGAGTGGAAAATGTTCGGAGGTGGAGGGGAAGGTCATTCCAGGACTAGGCAGCGAGGTAGGAGAAGGAGCGTCCTTCACTGTAGCTTCCGTGAATGCGGGGGTGTGTGCGAGGTAGAGGGAGGCACAGCTCATGTGTCTGGAGGGTTGGTGGAATCTCAGGTGGTGGTTGATGTATGCTGCTCCTTGGTCATAGAGGGCTTTGTAGATGTGAATCAGCATCTTGAAGTGGCATCTTTTCTGGATGCGGAGCCACTGGAGGTTTCTGAGGTGAGGGGTGATGTGGGTCCATTTGGGGAGGTCAAGCATGAGTCTGGCAGCTGAGTTCTGAATCGTCTGGAGTCTCTTCAGGAGTTGTGTGGTGATTCCTGCATAGAGCCCTTTGCCTTAGTCCAGCCGGCTGGTGACTAGGACGTGAGTGCTGGTTTTCCTGGTGTTGACGGGGAGCCATCTAAAGATCTTATGCAGCATGCAGAGATGTGGAAGTAGGCGGAAGAGACTGCGTTGATCTGGTATTTCATGGTGAGTTTGCTGCCCAGGATGATGTTCAGGGGGCCACTAGGTGTCGTTCCACAGAGGTGTTGTTCCCAAAAATCAGCACTTGCATCTTGTCCGTGTTGAGTTTCAGGCAGTTGGTCTATATTCAGTCAGCGACCCTCGTCATGCAGTTGTGGAAGCTTTTTCTGGTGGTGGAGGGGTTTTTGAGACTGAAAAGATGAGCTGAGAGTCCTCTGCGTAGGACAAGATGTTGTGCCATGGGTTCGGATGATGTTGACCAGGGGTGTCACGTAAGTGTTGAACAGGGTGGGCGGAGGGATGAACCCTGAGGGACACTCCAGATGATCCTCTTGGGTTTCGAAGTAAAAGGTGGTAGGGGTATTCACTGGGTTCATCCTGTGAGGAAAGATGCGATCCATTTGAGGATGTGTCCTTTGATGTCGATGGGGTGGAGTTTCTTGATGAGGGTGTGGTGGGATACAGTGTTAAATGCTGCTGAGAGGTTGAGGAGGATCAGGGCCGCTGTTTCTCTCCAGTTGAAGAAGGTTCTGATGTCGTTGGTGTCAATGATCAGGGCGGTTTCAGTGCTATGGTTGGTGCAGAACCCTGATTGGGAGGTGTCCAGCAAGTTGTTGCACTCCAGATATTCAGTGAGTTGGCGGTTGATGGTCTTCTCTAGACTTTGGTAGGGAAGGGTAACAGAGACATAGGCGGTAGTTCTTGAGTTCACTGGGGTTGGCCGAGGGTTTCTCGAGGAGGGTCTGACCTCTGCATGTTTCCATCTGTCTGGGAAGGCGGCTGCGGTGATGGACGTGTTGATAATAGAGGTAAGTTTGCTTCTGTTTTTCTTGCTCCCTAGTTTGAAAAAGTGGTGGGGTCAGGGGTACATGGGTGCTCCCTAGTGGATGGAGTTCATGATGGCTTTGGTGCTCTGTGTGTTGAGCTGTTCCCATGCAGTGAGTGGGTGGTTGTGGGTGGCGTCGGTTGGTGTGAGGAGGTTGTGGAGGTCAGTGGGTTGGGGTTTAATGATTCTGTAGATGGTTGATATCTTGTTTTGGAGGTAGTTCACCAGGGTGTTACAGAGTTCTTGGGAAGGGGAGATAGTGTTCTCGGTGGCTGCCAGGCAGACAAATTCTCTGGTGATGCTGAAATGTTCTTTGCTGTGGTTGGAGCTGGCTTTGATGCGGTCTGTCATGGAGCCACTTTTCATGTCTGCTTGACGTTGGTGGTATTTGTTGAGGGCTGACTTGAAAGTGGTTCGGTCTGTGTGATCTTTTGCTGGTGTGCCATCTTCTTTCGAGCCGTTTGCAGTTGCCTTTCATTGTCCTGTGTTCTGGCGTATACCAACTGGCTTGTTTGGTGTCTCTTCTGGTCTTGGGCGACTCTGTCGGCGCAGTTGGTGATCCAGGCGGAGAAGTTCTTGATAGCCTGTTCAAAGTTGGCTGCGGGGTTGGGATAGGTGGTGTTGAGGGCGTCCATCCAGTGGGTCTCTGTCTCTTTGTTACAGCTGTGGTGGGAGGAGCCAGGGGGTTTGGTGGTGGTGCATGGGGATCCTGCGTTGGTGAAGTAGACAATTGCGTGGTCGATTCAAGTGAGTTCGGTGGCATGACTGCACTTGATTCTGTCGCTGGCTGTGAAGATCGGATTGAGCATGCGTCCTACACTGTGTGTATTGGGTCGGTGACTAATTGAGTGAGGCCGATGTAGCTCATGCTTTCCAGGTGGTTGGCAGAGTTTACATCTTTGGGGTCGTTGAGGTGTAAGTTAAGGTCCTCAAGGAATATGTAGTGCTTGAAGTTGATGGCGAGTGGGCCGATGAAATGGGGGATAGCGTTGTAGAAGCCGGACGTGGTCCTGTGGGTCTGTAGGCAAGGGTGCCTCTAATAGTAGTTCTGGCATCAGTTTGGATTTGGAAGTTAAGGTGTTCCATTATTTGTGTAGTGTCTTCTTCAGTGGTGGTGCAGCGTATGGTTGTTTGTGGATGATGGGGATGCCTCCTCCCTGTTTGTTAGTGGGTCCCGGTGAATCATCTTGTAGCCGTTGGGCATCGCAGTGGCGATCTCGGGTTGAATGAGGGGTTGAGCCAGGTCTCTGTGAAGAAGATGACGTTGGAGGTGAGGGTGGTGATGGTGTCCCAGATTTCGGTGGCATGTTTGCAGAGTGATCGGGCGTTGAGGAGGAGGCAGTGGATTAGTTCACGGGTGGTTGTGCTTGGTGTAGTGAGGGTATCTGTGATGGCTGGAGGTCCTGAGTTGCAGGCAAAGAGGCAGAGGCGGCAGGTAAAAGGTCCTACCGCTGATCGAGGAGATGCGAGGCAGCAGTTGTCGTTGCAGCGTCTGGGGTCCAGGGCTAGTAGCTCCACGGCGGAGTATCTGTGGGTGGTAGTAGGGCCAGGGTTCCTGGCACTTGGGCAGTCCAGGCACAGATGGGCGCAGATGGGCTTGCCTTTGGTGCGCCTTTGACATGCCCACTGCAGGCATCCACTGCGCGGCCGCACTGCAACCTCCATTACTTCGGCTCTGGATGGGGGGCAGGGCGCTGGGTCACGGGAAGTGGAAGCGGTGGGAAAGGAGTGTGCAGCGGGGCAGGCCGGCTCCTTGGCAAAAAACGGCACGTTGTTAACAGCGCAGTTACAACAGGAGAGACAGCAGCGCGTGCACAATAACAGTACAATAACAATCAAGCTAAATATACAATAAGGCTGACTAAACAGTAAGGCAAACTAAACATTGAGGCTAACTAACCAATCCGTCTAAATACATTTACAGGTAGCACACTTACAGGCTAAACAATAAGTCTAAATAAATGTACATGTAGCACTCTTACAGGCAGCAATCACGCTACATTAGAGGCAGCCAGTACAATGAACAAAACACGGGCAGCAAAAGGGTGCACAGCAGAGGAGAGACAATGCCACACAGCAGGGCAGATGCAAAAACCGTCAGGCAGGGTCTGGGAGACCTGCTGAGGCCGCAAGAGGAAGCGGATCGAGGATCTACTCCCCGCGATACTCGTACGATCACATGATGCTATCCTTTAGGCATACACGTGTATGCTTGCATTAGAGGTGTAATAACAATGTATGGATAATCTTACACAGACATCAGAGCAAACCATAAGACTAGAACCACTATTTGCCAGGCAGGGGGGAAACCGACTTTCCTTCTTCTGTGCCATGGCTCATTCACGGGCGTGGGTGGCTGTCACTCCCAGGGCTGCTTCCAAGACAGCTTCGGCCCACGTGGGAGGACAGAAGCTGCAATCAGGGTTGCCACCTTTCTTAGAAAAACATTCCAGACACGTTTATGTTTCCTATATCGCCAATTTCTTCACAGTGGCGTGGGTGGTACTTCATTTTCAGAGACCCAGAGACTGTCAGCGCCTTAGAGACTGTTTGAGAATTAGTACATCCATGCCTTAAAACCGTGTTTTCTAATCTCAGTGTGCTTTCTTTCTCCAGCTGGGGTGGCAGAAGCTTTGTGGTGGCTACTGCTAAACTCTGGAATTCTCTACCTTGTCAGATTAGAGATTTGCCTTCTCTTTTAATGTTCAGAAAAAAATTCAAAGCTTGGCTTTTTATTAATGAGCTCTTTCTTAACTGTTTTCTTTCACTTTGTTCTGTTTCAGGAGTAGCTAGCGCCGAGACACCTTTGCTGGTATTTGTGCGCTCTATAAATAGTTATAACATAACATAACATATAACATATAATGTTACATATTGATATGGTAGTCCAAGAAACAATTAGTAATGTTGTATCAGTCTGCTAGGTGGGGTTAACTACCAGCAACACAATCTACTTCTGTATAATGGAAATGGAATTTAGAAGGTAAATGAATGCATGAAATATTAATCAAATAATTTTGCTAAGTCAGTCTTTTTTTTGCCTTGCGACTTACTTATTCATGCATGTTTAATGCCTACAGACAGTACATATTATGCATTTTCATACAGTTAAATTATTTACAGTGTGCCTTCATTTTACTTCATTTAATTAACACTCAAGTAAATGCATGCATGAAATAGGGGGAACAAAACACTGTGATGGGCAGGGCAATAGCTGATGTTAATTGTGAAGTGAGTCACAAACTTACAAAAGTGTGGATGGATTTTCTACTGAGGAATTCCAAACGACATCAGATATACAAGAGCGTAGCTTAAGATGCCTATGATGTTACTTGGAACCCCAAGGTGGATATCTCGAAGTAATTGACAGCTCCTCCTGTACAACTTTATGGTGTATATTCCAACCCCCCAAATCCTCTTCCCCAATTCAACTGATCTGAAAGATCAGATACGCAGGGACAGACTAGTCATGGGGGAGCCATGTACAAAATGGTCTCACCTCCCTTGTATCCACTTTCCCCAGGTTTACTTATAGAATAATATATAAGTGGTGTTGTGCCACCCTCCACTACATCCTCAGGCCAGCCCACTTAATACCATGACCAAATATTGATAAAAAAACAGACATCTGACAATTTGCCAGAAATCCCTAGGTGCAGAAAAAATACCTTTTTTTTGTTAACCTCTCAGCAACCCTCGATACTACCCCCCACCACATTATTTTAAAAATAATACCTGGAAACCAGGCACCCTTCCCCACCATCCTTGGTAACTTTCTTCCCCTTCTCAAAACAAAAAAAAATGTAATGCCTAGCATCCTGCCACAATTCCCTACAACCCTCTGAGCATTCCTATTCTCTACCTGCCTGAACTCGCATCCGCCACTCAGTGTAAAGGTAGAAAGCTGTCGTGCTGGGTAGAATCCCCTGGAAGTAGCATTTAGTTTAGGCTGCGGTTGCAGGTGGGGCCCACAAGCACTCATTTTTGGGACAAGCACCTATTTTTCCTCATGAGACTTTGACCCAGAGCAAGAGTGAGAAAAACACACCAGTGGGAAAAAGGAGGATGAGAAAGACAGAAAAAACATGACAAAAGGAGAAATCAGGGATGAAAAAGAACCTGTAAAGGGGGAATGGCTTGAGCGCCACCTAAGATGGCTGCCTGATTCAAGAACTCCGCCCATCACCGGAACCTTTGGCGCTTTAACTGCGGTTTTACAGCACTTTCACAAGCGAAAATGAGCCCAGCTGTTGTGTCGCACCGAGGGGGACTCTGTCCCAGCTTCCATCGAGCCTAGAGGCGCTTGCACTGCTGATTGGGGGAGGAGCTCCCACATGCGCCATCAAGAATCCTGTCTCACAGACTGCGCCAAGGGTGGGCCCGTCTAGTGCCCGTCAGCGACAGGAAGAGACAGGGCAGTACCACCCCCTTGGTTCCTGCTTTTGGCGAAGAAGTTTTTAATGTTCACAGTGAGTATCTCCCTGGGGTAGCACATGCTGGGCAATAGGAAGGCTGTTGAATCTGCACCTGGCACTGCCAAGGAGCCGAAGTTGGCCAAGAGACACGCAGCAGAGAACTGTACTTTAAAAGACATTGATAATTTGATAGAGAAGGATGGAGATATTTTAATTAAAGGTTTAACGCAAACTGGCCCTCAAGGTGCCAACCTAAGGTAACACATGTTTTTTAGGGGGAAGGCTCACAAATTAAGTCCAACCAAGCTTAATCCTCAATCTGCTTCTGCCACAAACATTCTAGTCGAAACAATCAGCCAAGAAGCCTCCAATCAGCCCAAATCTCCTGGTAATTAGCCTCTGGCCCATAATCAGTCAGTTGAAACAACTTGCTCCTTGAGTCTACTATGAACCAATCGTTTTGCTTGCTGGTCAGTCCTAACATGGAGAACCCTCCACCCCGAAATTCTTATAAAGCTCCTGATTCTACGAACTCGGAGGACCTTATAGCATTGGTCAACACCCAGAGGAACAAACTTGGGGGCATATTATCTAGGAAATGGCGGTGAGAGGCGTTAGCCTCCTTGGCTTAACGCCTCTCATCGCCACTTCGGAAACGCAAGGCTGCACCATATTACCAAGGATATGGTGCAGCCTGGCGTTTCCCCCTGCGATGGCGCTAAGTCTCACGACTTAACACCAACGCAGGCACCCTTGCACCAGAGTGCAGGGGTGTCTGCGAGCAGGGAGGTTTGTTTATGTACAGGAAGGTGTCCCTTCCTGTACATAAAAAAACCTAAAATGCCATTTGTAACTTACATGTGTGCTGCTTCATGCAGCACACATGTAAGTTACAAAATGGCATTTTAAAAAGGTTTGTTTATGTACAGGAAGGGACACCTTCCTGTACATAAACAAACCTTGGCATTTTGCTTTTTCCATGTGTGCTGCACAAGGCAGCACACATGGAAAAAGCAAAAACGAGGAGAAATGAAGCATTTCTCCTCGTATCGCCACCTTAAGACCAGGATTTTCCTGGTCTTAAGTTCGGCGCTGCCACCTATTATCGCCTCTCTTGATAATAGGTGGCAGCGTCGAAGTGAATGGGTGTTGCGGTGGAACGCCCACCGCAACACCCACTGCACGCCCCTTTCACGCTAAGTTTAGCGTGAAAGGGGCACTATTACCAAGGCAGCGTTAAGCCACTTAACGTGGCTTTTAGCCACGTTATGTGGTTTAACGCTGCCTTGGTAATAGGGCGCTGACCCTATCGCCAACACAACGTCACAAAAAGTGACGTTGTGGTGGCGATAGGGGCTTGGTAATATGCCCCTTGATGTCTTAAAATCTACAGTATAGGCCCTGAGCCATAAAGTAATGGAACTTTTGAAAGCAAAAGGCTGTTCATCTCAGACATCTTCGGACTTACAGCCCAGGCACCATATAAGTCTGTCGAGCTGTCAACAAAGATTAGTTAACCTGGCAGAGGGGGAATTTGGCAGACGCCCAAACACCAGTAGCTCCACGCCTAATATTTTGCCATTGGGGCTGCTCAGAAATAGGGTTGATTGTGATCACGTAGGAGAAGGGAACGTCTTAACCTTAAAACCAAGGCCGCACACTATCATGGGTGGACGATCTTTAGCCCTGGACCCTAAAAGACCCCGCCCCTCTTCTAAACAATGTTAGACATACACACCATACACACCAGATAGGTGGGCCCAGATTCATCAGTCGGGTAAATACGTTACTGGCACCTGACAGGGAAGCTGTCTTCTCATCAAATGTGACTGTGGAACCTTCTATTTGTATGATTAATGTTCCAAGACTAAAGGCGGGCCAGAGGCAGACCACATATTCCTTAATTAATAAGATGACTCTCTGGATTCATTCTCAATGGAATTGTCTTTAATTAATTCTCTCTGATATTGTGAACGCCTATCGTCTGCTTAGTCACACTCATGATCCTGACACTATTAAATTGTATTTGAGAAACCATAACATAGCCAACAGGCTACTAGCATTGGATGGTTGAATTTCACCACCTTTTGGTTCCAATATACAATTGAAGAGTGCTTTGCATCCCCCTAGCCCACAAAGGCACAGATCTACATCTGTCCAGAAATCCTACTCTAGCTGTTGTTCACATCCCTCATAGCGCCTTAACCAGAGCAAATGCCTAGCCCATTCAGCCCCTCAGAAGCTGAGGGCCTTGTACATTTCCCTCTCAATGAGATTGATTGACTGTACCTTGCTAAGGCCACCAATGAACATGTGGGGACTTCCTGGCCTTGTCCCTGGCCCACTGTTGCTGGAACTGAGCATTCGACTTATACCAATTCCTGTGATCTACCCTCACAGCATCCCACTTTGCACTGTAATATTACTTATCCTGTATCCCCAAAAGCCACTACACGTGTCCAATGTAAATCAGTCCAGTTTTCTTCACGTACACGTTCAAAAGAGCCCTGTCCCATTGTGGAGGGAAATTTGCCCCATCTCCTGCTATTACCCTGGAACATCGCAGGTCTGCGTGGGAAACGCCTTGACTCAGACTGGGGTGCTTTTATCAATGACTATGATATAGTACTTTGGTAGGAGACGTGGGCTTTGGAAAAGCACCACAGATTGGGCTACTCCAACTATAGCCTAGAAACAGTTCCCTCTAAAGCCAGCCGCTCTTCTGGCGGCCTCCTCATTTCAGTTAAAAATATGCTATACATATCCATAAAAAAGCTGGAGATTGATAGCAATGAGATTCTAGGCTTGTCTATAAGGGCAAGAATTAGCAAAATAGAGTTATACAACGTGTACAATCGTACAGTGCAGAGGATCAAAGAATCACCTATGTTAAAAATGCTTGCCCACCAACTCTCCGATAGAATGGGTAGTTAACCTCTTTTAATTGCTAGAGATTTTAACACAACATTCCAGCCCTTAGATGGCATAGCATCGGCCATTGAACTGGAGAATGCTGCCAGAGGTATACCACAAATGGATTGCAAGCCTTTACTTTCATGGGCAGCCTCTGCCATGCAGCTACCTCCTATTATCCTTTCTCATGGTCTGCAAGTCTGTAATGGGAGATTCACATCTGATAGACACTGTGCCCCAACTTTTGTAAGGGGTGCTAGCCACAGCAGGATAGATTATCTCATTCTTCACATCGATCTCTGGCAGGCAGCATCAGACTTTGAAATTCTGTCTAGATCAGCTAGTGATCCCAATGCCCTTAGCTATCATTAAAAGGCAATTTGCTGAGGAACATACATGATTTGGGTGCCCAATCAGTGATGACTCTAACTTTGGAGAACAACAGGAAATCCATTAAATGGTCAAAGCTACGCTTCGACACGGATCAATTACTGCAAATCTGTAATACTTTCAATAGTATTCTTGAACCCCGTATTGAGCACCCATTCGATACAGCTCCACTACTCGATTTCCGTAATGATCTATTTAAGGCCCTGTACCATTCATATGCAACGGAGCTGATAAGGATAAAAGAGCCTGTTTGTCAGTCTCCCGCTTGGTACTCCAAAGAGTGTCAATGGCCAAAGGGTTGCTAATCAAGGCCGTCAAGCAGGGGACTTGAGAGGCAATTAGCGTAGTTCACAAAAAATATAAACAAATTATATCTTCCACCAAGCAGAGCTGGATTGATCTAAATTGGTTAGCCTTAGTCAAGGCATCGAAAAGTAAAGATTCTCAGTCCTTTTGGCACATATTTACGCATGGTAGTCTCAAAACACATAACTCTATAGAACTCTCTGTGCAACCATCACAGTGGGTATAACATTTCACGGATATGTATGCTCCAACCAACCCAGGGACAGCCATAGAAATGCCAGGAGTACAGGACTCGGTGATTCAAACCGACAATGATCCTAGCTTCACACTTGAAGACACACTTAGGGCCACCCAGTCCCTGAAACCTGGGAGGGAGGCACCAGTACCAGATAAAGTCCCAGGCGATTTGACCGGTCAGAGCCAGCCATATGGGGTCTCTACATAAATGCATTGACAAATGGGATCATGGCAGGAGGGAAAATTCCGGACTCGTGGCGCCGAGATAATCCTACTGTTCAAAAATGGGGATAGAACAGCCCCTAACAACTACCGGCCCATTAGCTTAATTGATAATCTCCAGATGGTGTTCTGTCGTCAAGTTCTTGCCAAACATCTTGACTGGATTGACAAGGCCGGCATTCTATCCCCTTATCAGGCAGGCTTCCAGGGTGAGCATGCTTGATCAAATCTTCAGACTTAATCTCATTGTCCCAAAATATCTTATGCTCTCCGGGGTCCATTTGTGTATGGCATTTGTGGACCTTAGGGTGGCCTTTGACTTTGTCCCTAGACAGCAATTGTGGTCCACCCTCGCATCAATGGAAATTAACTCTGCACTGCTGGATATACTCATTAGGCTACACGAGAACAACTTTGAGCAAGTAAGGTGGGGGCTGGGAGACGAGCTGACCGTCCAAATACCAGTTCAACGTGGGGTGCGCAAGGGATGCATTCTAGCCCCAACTTTGTTCTCTTTGTATGTAAGTGATGTTGTTGACCATCTTAGCGCTTTTGTTCACAACTCCCCCTGGTTGGGTGGATGTTTCATTCCAGCGCTGCTGTCCCGTACTCCTTCTGGGCTCCAAAATCTGCTTAATAAATTAGCGGATTTTTGTGATCTCCAATGCCTAGAAGTGAACACCAAGATCATGGTGTTCAATCCCATAGATCAATTAGAGGCGGGTTCTCAATCAAGGGGTCAAGTTTGCAAACAGTTGTAAAATTTGATTATTTGAGAGTCAGAATTGACAAATCCTGCAATTGAAATTCTCATATCCAAAAATGCGAACAGAGTTTGCTCCATAGTGCTTCAGCAAAAACAAAGTGATACAAAGCAACCACCCCCAAGTCTGTTCTCCAGCTATTGAGATTTACAGGACAAAGGCGCAGGCAGCAGCCTATTTATGGGACAGAAATTTGGGGGTCGATAAAATCAGTGGCCTGACTGTCAAGGAAAATAGCTTCATGAGATCTTTATTCAGCCTACCCCAGATTACCCCTGCCACCCCGTTATTTTTTTATACCGGGTTTAAAAGGATTGGGGATGTAGCATCCTTGAAGCCCCTCCTCTATTGGGTCAAGCTGTAATCAACTCCTGAGCTACAGCAATATAGGCTCGCTGCAGAAGAAATCTAGAGCTGCGGCAAAGCACATCTCATCCCCTGGTTCTCATATGTTAAAGCTCTCTTTAATGAACTAGGTTTAAGTGCTTATTGGAGCAACCGCTCACTGATTAATACCAGCGTCAAGGTTGTAGTAAAAGCTGCCTTTTAGAACAAGTAAAATCATTGCTCATCACTGCAATGCTAAATCTGGGAGGTTGGTGGGAGATTTTTTATCCCTTATACCTGCACCTGAGTTGGAACCTTACGTGGATGCAATCCACCCACCGCAGGCCCGCACTTTGTTCATAAAATTCAGGACTGGGACAATGTTAGTTAGTAAGTTTACTTGAAAATGGAAATCAAACCGTACAAATTTTTCACTCTGCACTTTGTAACCATGCGTTAGAGGATGTTGAACATGTACTATTTTTTTATAAATGTTTGTATTTCCTGTTTGTCTTAATGTATTTTTATTGGTAAATGTCTATGAAACTGTAATGTAATAATCAATTTATTGTGATTTTTTTGTTTAAATCCCTTTTTTTCTTTGGAATTGCAGTAAAATTATTGTCCCAAGTTAATGCTTATGTACAAAAAAAGGTTGCCTAGACAGCTAATATCACGCAGCAAACACAGAACCACAAAACTCCATTACACTGAATTCTAGCCTACTCCGGGACATAAGGGTAAGGATCATACAATAAACACTCTAACTTTATAGCCCTATGGGCAGCAGGATAGTAGAGATTTTACAAGTGCTAAATTTACTGAAAAAATGGATGTCTCCTGATGGCTTTACTGTAGAATTTTTTCTCCTTTTTTCCAGCATTCTTTTAAACCACTTGTTATTGCTTCAATTCTTTACCACATCTGGTTTCACCTTGGGTACTTTACAAGAAGCTACAATTTGTCTTATACATATAGATGGCAAGGAACCTGCTTTCTGTAAAAATTATAAGCCTATCTCTCGAGTCAATGTGGATTATAAATTATTTGCAAACATTTTAACAACTCGCTTAGAATTCTTCCTTCCACATCTTATTGGAAAGGAAGTCAGGATTTATAAAAGGGAGGCTAATGACAGACAGCACTTGATTATTTTTTTATGTTCTAAGTAAAGCTCCTCTCCTTAAATATCCACTTGCAACAATAACCATTGATGCAAAGAATGCCTTTGACAGGATCAACTGGGAATTTATGTTGAAATCCTTATCTTGGCATGGCTTTGGTTCTAAGAAAATTGCCCTCATTTCGCTCTTATATCAATCCCAGAACGCATCTGTGCTGGTTAATGTTACAATCTCACCATATTTTCCTCTTCAACGGGGTGTTTGTCAGGGCTGTCCTCTTTCCCCATTATTTTTTGTCCTTGCACTTGATCCTTTCCTCTTTCATATTAGACATCATTTGTCCATCTCAGATTTTCAATACGGTGACCAGCCTTTAAAATTAACAGCATCAGCAGACAATGTTCTTTTAATTTCTCATCATGAGGAATCTTTACATAATCTTTCCATAGGAAAAGCATTTTTTGACTTGCCTATATCTTTTGCGTTGTTTGATGAATGTTCACAAAATTTTCCCAATGAAGTGCACCAGCAAATCTAGTTGTGCATGGAAAGTTTCAGGGTGATCCGTCAAGCTGGGGGAGGGAGGGGTGTGGAGGGGGGCGGTAACAGGAGGGGTCATGAAAAGTGCGTTTTCCATGTTAATTCCCATAGAGCCTTTAGACATGGCTGCAGACCGAACCACTGAACAGAATTACACCAAATTTGGCAGAAATGTAGATGTTGTTCTGCAGATCACGCTGTCTGTTGGTGCAAATCCCTTCAGTAGTTTTCGAGAAATTAAAGGAAATTCAAATTTGTATATCTGGGAGGAGCCAGAGCACAGATCTCATGGTGAGATCTGATTGGCTTTCAGCTCTTCAACTAGAAAGTGATGACAGCCATCTTGGGACTAATAATCATGATAGCACCCCATTGAAATGCATTTTAGTGAATGGCAGGGTTTGAGGGTCACAAAATGTAGAATGCATAAATGGTGATAACAGATTTTAGTTACATTACAAATCATTTGTTGCTAAGGTGATTTTACCCTGTGAAAAAGCCTTCTGCTGGGATTTCAAGAATCATGTTTGAGAGAAAACAGTTTTCTCATGATTTTCCCATAGAGGTCACAAATTGCAAGAGCAAACACGTGGTGTATATAATCAACTGCCCATGTGGTTTGGAATACGTCGCGATGAGGACGAGACCAGTCAAGACGCGAATTGGGGAGCACAGGAGTAATGTGCGTTGCAAGAAGAGTACAACTAAAATGGCAACCCATTATGTGACAATGGAGCACACTGTGGACGATTTGCAATGGACCGTAATCGAACAATTGAACAGCGAGATAGGTCTATTTCAGAAAGAGCAACGGTGGGTTTTCCGTTTGGGGACAGACATCAATGGACTGAATGATGACATCCCATGGGAGCAATTCACCTGATGTGACAAATGGCCCCTTGGACCTTTCCATAAGAAAAATAGTGAACGTCCGCTCTCTACCCCAAGATATACCTGTCTTATATCAAGTTCTTATATGGTTATCAAACAGCATATGGTCACAAATGTCCCAACAAAAACATGACTCCTTTGCAAATGTTACTCATAACATCAGGTCACTATATGCACGTCTCTCCTGACTCCACCTGGTTATTTAAGAGTATTCATAGAGGTATACACCTCATGGATAGGTGTAAACACAGCCATAGTTTTGATGCGATGCTGAAGATTTGCAGAGACTCTGTAAATAATCTTTAATTTTTTTAACTCTTGAAGAGTTAACAATCTTCCCACCAGCTCATTCAACATTGCTCATAGAGAAAAATATGTTTTACCTCACAATTTTAACACCTTAGTGAGGCTAGCACATATACCTTGTTCGCGGTATCTGTGCTGCCAGAACATTTAATATATTTTTTGTACGCATAATAAACCTGATACAACCGGATTTATTTATTTTATTATATTTGTGTGCCTAATCTCTATGGGCCATAGCAGTCTCGAACCGGGACAGTACCGGAAGCCTGCGTTTATCTTTGATGAAACAGGAAGTATGACTCTCACCCTCCTTGCGGTGAGCAGTCTAGTCTTTTCAGGGCACGGGTTCGGCAATTCACACACGCGCGGTAGCCGCGCAGGACAATACCATTTAAAAACAGCCTGCAAGATGAAGCTGATATTTAGCGTTTTCATTATCTTTCGCGATGCGACTAATAATGGTCAAAAACACCGACCTCTGAAAACCGGAAGTGGTTTTCTAGCGAAACATAGGAGTTGAGCAGTCCAGTGCTCACTCCCACATCCAATTACGATCCTGGCGCCTTTTTGTCAATTAAGCAGGGTATTTAAGGAACCTGCCCCCGCGGTCCCATCGTTCAACGGAGCCGTGGGGAGGCATCGACCAGGAGAGGCAGTGATCTTGGTGTAGTAAGTATGGCATAGCCGGTTTGAATCCTGAGGGACCGGGGCAGAATTCTTCTTAACCATCAACAAATGCTCTTTGTCTTCTTTTTCCTAATCCAGTGTTTGACTACAGAAACTCCTTCCCACCCCGTTCAGAGGCTCATGGGGTATTTTCCTTTATTAAAAAAGTACGTGCTCTAACCTATCACTAAGAATGCTATTAATGTTTATAGCTATACTAATGTTTGCTATTTAGCTGCATTTATTACCTGAGACCAGCAATCAGAGGTCTTTTCATCATAGAGTGTGTGTTTCATGTTAAGTGTATGTTTGTTTTTGTATTGTCCTCTTTTTCCTACCAGCAGAATATGACACTGGTTCACTTACACGGATAGTGATAGCAGTTATACATCACAATGCTTGTCACTTTTTTACAGGTCTCCACGGATTGTTAAGGTTGACATCTGTTTGATGTTTTTTAATGTTTCGTTTTTTCTTCCAGATCAGTTTAATAACATACCTACTGAGGTATTGTATACAGTGCATGCATAACTAGGGACTTGCACTTTATGTAATATTACCCCTTGTACATACATCATTTTACCGTAAAATATTTTTTCGAGTGTAGAAGGGATCTTTGTTGGTCCTGACGAAGAAGCCTGGGGAGGGCTTCGAAACATGTTGACGACATAGGAGACACTGCTCATTATGGCACGCGGTCTCCACCACATTCCCCATTTTTAATAACACCAGCCCAACGGAATATTAAAGTTTTCTCTTCCAATAGGGCCAGGTGTTTTTTAACTTGTTATCACTCCTTCACTCACTCCTGACCCTTCCACTCACTTTTTCTACACTACACATACTATGGGGCCGATTCCGATTCGGGCCGGAAATCTCTCCGACCGAGCCGGACCCGGAGAGATTTCCGACCGAATCGGACCCGTGCAGTCCGACCGAACGAGTACGATGCGCACGTATGCCATCGGACTCGAGTCGGTCGGACTCCCATTGAAGTCAATGGGAGCAGGTCGTACAACGCGTACGCGGGCTCCCATTGACTCAATGGGTGCGATGCGGACAAGTGCGCCCCCTACAGCGTGTACGCGGTGAAGCGATTCGCGCCGTACACGCGCAGGTAGGAGGGGACCCATGGGTCCCCCTGTGTGCGACTCAGCGCGGCTACGCGTACAGGGGGTCCGACACGGACCCCCAAAGTACGGCTCCGACAGCTCTTTCGAGCCGGAGTGCGCGGCTCGGTCGGACTGCTCGCGGCGCGCATCGTACTTACCCGGCCGGGGAACGTCTCCATTGCGCGGTGCGAGTCGTGTCCGTGCGAGTCGGTCGGTGCGGTTCGACCCGGGATCGAGTCGGTCGGAGCGGTCGGGACGCCCGGACGAGTCGGTCGGCGAATACGCATCGTACTCGCTCGCCCGGACGCGCGTACGAATCGGTCGGGAAATAGGGCTCCGAATCGGATCCGGTTAAGCCGAATCCGATTCGGAGCCCTACCGGCCGAGTTCGGAATCGGCCCCATAGTTTTGTTTAAAAAATCAGTGCTCCCACGTAACCGTAGGTTGTAGCATGCCCCGTCCCGCAGCGGGGCGGGAAGACCCCTATGATGAAGCATGACACCAAGGGCCCTTTTGGTGTTTGAGGGGTATTTTAACAAAGCTGTGTGCTTCCCACCACTGTAGGAAACACACTTGATCTGGTTGATCACGGGTACACATTCGTTCTGGGGTGGATCCCTTTTGTTTCCCATATATAGAAGGTGCTCCAGAAGCTAAAATTAGAGCATATTTTTTGTAAATTCACACTATGTTTCTCAGCCATATGAGAATGAAGTCTGACATTCTCAGTAAAACAAGTTCTTCCAACAGGAGCATTTCTCACAACACATTAAATGTTATTAGACATCTTTGAAATAAGCTTATTAATTTTTCTCTTTCAGCTCTTCTTAACTTTGCCTACTTTATCACACTCCTGGAGGTGTTTGAGGTCGCCAATCACAGCATAAAAAAAAAAGAGTTATAGTATCTCTGATTGTGGGTGGGACAAAAGAAGACTTTGGCCTAAAGTGTGAATCACCACCTGCTGATATATCAATACCTATATGTTCTTGTAAACCCAAAGCCACATTTTCAAATTCAGTAGATTCCCTACATTCCTCTTCTAAGGCAGATAGCTCCTTCATCAAATCAATATCTTCCAGAAATAAATTGCTATGTGGGGGCATATTGCTTGAGGGATTTATTTTACATTTGATGTACTTTCTTTCTTGTTCTTCCTGCAATTTCATTAGTCTCAGTTTTCTTATAAGCAAATACACATTGATCCCAGTATGTGCCTAATCAAAGCTGGAACTTTGACAGAAGGAAAGTCCCAAAGTTAATAACTCGGTTTCTGCCTTCGAGAGTGTTATTCCTGTTAAGTTTATTACAGTGTTAGTGTCTTCTTTTATGTGTTGCTGTTCCTCATTTTCCTTGTAAGGGATGCCTCTGTATTATCGCTTCCTTTGGCCCCCTCTCCGCTGGTGTTTTTTAGCATTTTTTTTCTCTGCCTCTCCCCAGTCTAGCCTGTTTTCCTGGCCAATGTTAAAAAACAAAACTCATCAGAGATAGTGGGCTGTTGTGCCCCATCAGAGGCTTGGCTTTTGCTGGTGCCACTTTGACCTGTGTCTGAACTTATATCCGAGCTAACATCCCTTATGGATGCCTCATGTCTCCCCCAGTTTTGTTCATTGAGTCTCTGCTTTCTCAAATTATCAAATCGCCTCATGAACATATAGATTTGGCCCTTTTCATTATCTATACTATCTCTTTCAAAATTTCTTGAGTTTTCATTTTTATATCTTCCTCATACTTATTAATTCTTTCTTGAATGTAGTTACTTGTGTAGTATTATCATCCTTGGCAATGATGTCTTTGATCCATTTCTTTTAGGATGTTAGCTCTATCTGCATCTGCATATTTAAACAGTATTTGCAGCATTGCCAAATAGCTTTTGTTATTGTGATCTGCCCATTCTTTGATTAGCTCAGGGTTCAGTATTTCATGCCTAGGCATTAAAATGATTCTCAGTCCATGTGGAAATTCTCCCAACTTCCACATACTTTTGCAAAGATTTACTCTCCCACCACTTGGATAATTCCTGTTTGGCCAGTTTTTCTAAAGTGAACAAATTGTATTGCAATTCTTTTTCCATGTTACCAGTTCTTGTACCATCTGTCCTCAAATCTCCCAAATATTTCTTAAACAGTTCATTCTCTGCCTTCTCTCTTGCTTCCTATTTTTTGTCAGTCATTTTATCAGTTAATATTTAAGACAATAAATCTTGTCAAATTAGCGTGTTGTACAGTGAGAACACATAATGGAAAAGCTTTACTCACAGTGAGGCCTCTTGCTAAATCATCGAGGAGTGCCTGAGTGTCCTCTGACTCTCCGCTCACATCGACGTGTTGATTAGCAGTCTATCAACACTGCTCATTGGAGCTGCAGTACACAGGGGACACACCTGCATAAAATTCCAGATTCTGTCACTGTGTCTGGGTGCACCAGAACGCCACTGGCACTTGTTGTGGCATGACAGCCTGCACACTTCAAATAATGAAAAGTGACCCTCTCCGGTAAGGAAGGAACAAAACTCCTGGCACTTGATTGAAAGTATTTATGGCTGTTTACACACCAACGTGTTTCGGCCTCTAATGGGCGTTGATCACAATATTGGGTGCCATTTAGTTATACTCATTTATACAAGAACAAATGCTTCAAAAATAAACAAAGGGCTGAATTTCAGATCCAACATAGTAAAAACAACGGGAGCCATCTTACAATGAAGTTGGTTCATACAAATAATAAAAGTTCATTATGTCACAACACCAGTTGCTATGTAGCTCAGTTCAAATCATGCCAAAATATCTCATAGAAGATTACAAATGTTTCTCAATCACAAATTTTGTGTTTCAAAATCAATACTTTACAAAAAGTCGCCAGTAGATAGTTATAGTTAGGACCTATTTTCCATAGGAAATCCACGACATTCTATTTGAAATAACTCTTGCGTCGATTGACGAATCTTCGCAAAATTTTCAAACTTTAAGGCCCGCTCCGGTCCGCTCCTACCCTGAAAGTCTCAGGGTGATTCGTCAAGCGGGGGCCGAGAAAAAGGGGGGTCCCAAAACGTGTTTTCCCCATTCATTTTCCCATAGGAAACTTTAGACACGGCTACAGCCCGAACTGCTGAACGGAATTACACCAAATTTGGCAAAGAGGTAGTTCTTGGTTCAGAAAGAACCCTTTTTGTTAAATGGTGTAAATCCGTTCAGTAGTTGCGGAGAAATTAAAAAAATAAGAGTCAAAAAATCAATTTCCCATAGGAAACTTTATGCAAGGCTACAACCCGAACTGCTGAACGGAATTACACCAAATTTGGCAAAGAGGTAGTTCTTGGTTCAAAAAGAACCCTTTTTGTTAAATGGTGTAAATCCGTTCAGTAGTTGCTGAGAAAATCAAAAGTAAAAACACATATATATCTGGGCGGAGCCTAACCACACATGTCATCGTGAGATCTGATTGGCTGTCAGCACTTCATCCTGGAATTGCTGGCAGCCATCTTGGGACCAATATAAATGATAGTACCCCATTGAAATGCATTGTAGTGAATCGAAGATTTTGAGGGTTACCAAAAGGAGAACTATAAAGGGTGATAACAGACTTTAGTTACATTAGAATTCATTTGTTGATGGTACCATACTAATTTCAGGAATTGTGGTGTGTTCTAAGGTGATTTTACCCTGTGAAAAACCTTCTGCTGGGATATCATGAATCATGTTTGAGAGAAAACTATTTTCACATGCTTGTCCCATACAGTTTTGGAAGGTGCCCCAGAAGCTAAAATGAGAGCATATTTTCTGTAAATTCACATTATCTTTCTCAGTCATGTGAGAATGAAGTCTGACATTCTCAGTAAAACATGTACATCCAACAAGGGCAGAGACTGTCAGTTGATTCCTTTGTGTTCTACTGCAGCTTCCCAGAGTGTTCTAAAGAACAACTAGAGTGCTAACAGCCTTACTTATGACAAAAGTATGGCACACCTGAAGCCATCTTGATTGGAATAAACTGGTAACACTTAAAACATTTAATTTAAAAAGGAACAAAATGATGGGGTTCATCTTGTCATAGAAATTATGGTTAGTGCTCTGGAAAGAAAAATTAGGACATGTTTCAAGTGTGATCTCAAATATCTTCCTGTTATATTTCAACAGGAGCAGCCTGTCAGTTGATGCCTTTGTGTTCTACTGCAGCTTCCCAGAGTGTTCTAAAGAACAACTAGAGCGGTAACAGTCTTACTTATGACAAAAGTATGGCACACCTGAAGCCATCTTGATTGGAATAAACTGGTAACACTTAAAACATTTAATTTAAAAAGGAACAAAATGATGGGGTTCATTTTGTCATAGAAATTATGGTTAGTGCTGTAGAAAGAAAAATTAGGACATGTTTTAAGTGAGATCTCAAATATCTTCCTGTTATATTTCAACAGGAGCAGCCTGTCAGTTGATGCCTTTGTGTTCTACTGCAGCTTCCCAGAGTGTTCTAAAGAACAACTAGAGTGCTAACAGCCTTACTTATGACAAAAGTATGGCACACCTGAAGCCATCTTGATTGGAATAAACTGGTAACACTTAAAACATTTAATTTAAAAAGGAACAAAATGAGGGGGTTCATTTTGCCATAGAAATTATGGTTAGTGCTGCAAAAAGAAAATTTAGTGCATGTTTTAAGTGAGATCTCAAATCCTCTTCTATTTCATTAGAAAATTCTGACATGCAGACTGAAACAATCACTTTCAATACCAGCAGTAGACTTCCAGTTAACTCCTTGGTGAGCAGTAGCTTTACTACAGTGATCTAATGAACAACTAGAGTAATAACATTCTGAATTTATGGCAAATGTGTGACACATCTGAATGCCTTCTTGATGGAATCAAAGTAAAAAACTGAAAGCATTTCCTACTGAGGAGACTGCAGTAAATGAGGAAATTAGGAAACTTCATAACAAAGAAGTCTTCCAAGATGGCCACCAGTGAAAAAAGAGCCCAAATGTAGCACAAATATTACCCAGATGTAGCCCACATATAGCCCAATGACAAAAGTGTGCAAAACACTTTTTATTTTTAGTTTTTGCAGTTTTATGTAGTGCAGACTGGTCAGGTATTGGAGCGTTGCATCTTAAAACATAACCCCCCTCCACTACAAAAACACCACTGCACTACCCTAAACCCTAAAACACTACCCCAGCACGACCCCCTACACTACACAAGCACCACTGCACTATCCTAAACCCTAAAACACTACCCCCAGCATGACCCCCTACACTACACAAACACCACTGCACTACCCTAAAACACTACCCCAACACCACTGCACTAACCTAAATCCTAAAACACTACCCCCAGCACGACCCCCTACACTACCCAAACACCACTGCACTACCCTAAAACATGACCCCCTACACTACACAAACACCACTGCACTACCCTAAACCCTAAAACACTACCCCCAGCACGACCCCTACACTACACAAGCACCACTGCACTACCCTAAACCCTAAAACACTGCCCCCAGCTCGACCCCCTACACTACACAAACACCACTGCACTACCTTAAACCCTCAAACACGACCCCCAGCACGACCCCCTACACTGCCCGAACACCACTGCACTGCCCTAAACCCTGAAACACATCCCCTAGCACGACCCCCTACACTGCCCGAACACCACTGCACTGCCCTAAACCCTGAAAAACCACGCCCTTCACGACCCCCTACACTGCCAGAACACCACTGTACTGCCCTAAACCCTGAAACACCACCCCCAGCATGACCCCTACACTGCCCGAACACCACTGCACTGCCCTAAACCCTGAAACACTACCCCCAGCAAGACCTCCTACACTGCCCGAACACCACTGCACTGCCCTAAACCCTGAAACATCACCCCCAGCAAGACCCCCTACACTGCCCGAACACCACTGCCCTAAACCCTGAAACACCACCCCCAGCACGACCCCCTACACTGCCCGAATACCACTGCACTGCCCTAAACCCTGAAACACCACCCCAGCACGACCCCCTACACTGCCCGAACACCACTGCACTGCCCTAAACCCTGAAACACCACCCCTGCACGACCCCCTACACTGCCCGAACACTACTGCACTGCCCTAAACCCTGAAACACCATCCCCAGCACGACCCCCTACACTGCACGAACACCACTGCACTGCCCTAAACCCTGAAACACTACCCCCAGCAAGACCCCCTACACTGCCCGAACACCACTGCACTGCCCTAAACCCTGAAACATCACCCCCAGCAAGACCCCCTACACTGCCCGAACACGACTGCCCTAAACCCTGAAACACCACACCCAGCAAGACCCCCTACACTGCCCAAACACCACTGCACTGCCCTAAACCCTGAAACACCAGCCCCAGCACGACCCCTACACTGCCCGAACACCACTGCACTGCCCTAAACCCTGAAACACCACCCCCTGCACGACCCCCTACACTGCCCGAACACCACTGCACTGCCCTAAACCCTGAAACACCACCCCCAGCACGACCCCCTATACTGCCCGAACACCACTGCACTGCCCTAAACCCTGAAACACCACCCCCTGCACGATCCCCTACACTGCCCGAACACTACTGCACTGCCCTAAACCCTGAAACACCACCCCCAGCACGACCCCCTACACTGCACGAACACCACTGCACTGCCCTAAACCCCGAAACACTACCCCCAGCAAGACCCCCTACACTGCCCGAACACCACTGCCCTAAACCCTGAAACACCACCCCCAGCAAGGTCCCCTACACTGCACGTACACCACTGCACTGCCCTAAACCCTGAAACACCACCCCCAGCATGACCCCCTACACTGCCCGAACACCACTGCACTGCCCTAAACCCTGAAACACCACCACCAGCACGACCCCCTACACTGCCCGAACACCACTGCACTGCCCTAAACCATGAAACACCAGCCCCAGCACGACCCCCTACACTGCCCGAACACCACTGCACTGCCCTAAACCCTGAAACACCAGCCCCAGCACAACCCCGTACACTGCCCGAACACCACTGCACTGCCCTAAACCCTGAGACACCAGCCCCAGCACGACCGCCTACACTGCCCGAAAACCACTGCACTGCCCTAAACCCTGAAACACCAGCCCCAGCAAGACCCCCTACACTGCCCGAACACCACTGCACTGCCCTAAACCCTGAAACACCACCCCCAGCAAGACCCCCTACACTGCCCGAAGACCACTGCACTAAAGCCTGAAACACCACCCCAGCAAGACCACCTACACTGGCCGAACACCACTGCACTGCCCTAAACCCTGAAACACCACCCCTGCACGACCCCCTACACTGCCCAAACACCACTGCACTGCCCTAAACCCTGAAACACCACCCCCTGCATGACCCCCTACACTGCCCGAATACCACTGCACTGCCCTAAACCCTGAAACACCACCCCTCAGCACGACACCCTACACTGCCCAAACACCACTGCACTGCCCTAAACCCTGAAACACCACCCCCAGCATGACCCCCTACACTGCCCGAACACCACTGCACTGCCCTAAACCCTGAAACACCACCCCCTGCACGACCTCCTACACTGCCGGAACACCACTGCACTGCCCTAAACCCTGAAACACCACCCCAGCACGACCCCCTACACTGCCCGAACACCACTGCACTGCACTGCCCTAAACCCTGAAACATCAACCCCAGCAAGACCCCCTACACTGCCTGAACACCACTGCCCTAAACCCTGAAACACCACCCCCTACACTGCACGAACACCACTGCACTGCCCTAAACCCTGAAACACCACCTCCAGCAAAACCCCCTACACTGCCTGAACACCATTGCTCTGCCCTAAATCCTGAAACACTAGCCCCAGCATGACACCCTACACTGCCCAAACACCACTGCACTGCCCTAAACCCTGAAACACCACCCCCAGCACGACCCCCTACACTGCCCGAACACCACTGCACTGCCCTAAACCCTGAAACACCAGCCCCAGCAAGACCCCCTACACTGCCCGAACACCACTGCACTGCCCTAGACTCTGAAACACCAGCCCCAGCAAGACCCCCTACACTGCCCGAACACCACTGCACTGCCCTAAACCCTGAAACACCAGCCCCAGCATGACCCCTACACTGCCCGAACACCACTGCACTGCCCTAAACCCTGAAACACCAGCCCCAGCACGACCACCTACACTGCCCGAACACCACTGCACTGCCGTAAACCCTGAAACACCAGCCACAGCACGACCCCCTACACTGCCCGAACACCACTGCACTGCCCTAAACCCAGAAACACC
Organism: Calotriton arnoldi; assembly: GCA_963921515.1. Taxonomy (NCBI): domain Eukaryota; kingdom Metazoa; phylum Chordata; class Amphibia; order Caudata; family Salamandridae; genus Calotriton; species Calotriton arnoldi. The sequence goes on from CAWUFW010005565.1 coordinate 1,303,715, forward strand.
AGCCCCAGCACGACCCCCTACACTGCCCAACACCACTGTACTGCCCTAAACCCTGAAACACCACCCCCAGCACGACCCCCTACACTGCCCGAACACCACTGCACTGCCCTAAACCCTGAAACACCAGCCCCAGCACAACCCCCGTACACTGCCCGAACACCACTGCACTGCCCTAAACCCTGAGACACCAGCCCCAGCACGACCGCCTACACTGCCCGAAAACCACTGCACTGCCCTAAACCCTGAAACACCAGCCCCAGCAAGACCCCCTACACTGCCCGAACACCACTGCACTGCCCTAAACCCTGAAACACCACCCCCAGCAAGACCCCCTACACTGCCCGAACACCACTGCACTAAAGCCTGAAACACCACCCCAGCAAGACCACCTACACTGGCCGAACACCACTGCACTGCCCTAAACCCTGAAACACCACCCCCTGCACGACCCCCTACACTGCCCAAACACCACTGCACTGCCCTAAACCCTGAAACACCACCCCCTGCATGACCCCCTACACTGCCCGAATACCACTGCACTGCCCTAAACCCTGAAACACCACCCCTCAGCACGACACCCTACACTGCCCAAACACCACTGCACTGCCCTAAACCCTGAAACACCACCCCCAGCATGACCCCCTACACTGCCCGAACACCACTGCACTGCCCTAAACCCTGAAACACCACCCCCTGCACGACCTCCTACACTGCCGGAACACCACTGCACTGCCCTAAACCCTGAAACACCACCCCCAGCACGACCCCCTACACTGCCCGAACACCACTGCACTGCACTGCCCTAAACCCTGAAACATCAACCCCAGCAAGACCCCCTACACTGCCTGAACACCACTGCCCTAAACCCTGAAACACCACCCCTACACTGCACGAACACCACTGCACTGCCCTAAACCCTGAAACACCACCTCCAGCAAAACCCCCTACACTGCCTGAACACCATTGCTCTGCCCTAAATCCTGAAACACTAGCCCCAGCATGACACCCTACACTGCCCAAACACCACTGCACTGCCCTAAACCCTGAAACACCACCCCCAGCACGACCCCTACACTGCCCGAACACCACTGCACTGCCCTAAACCCTGAAACACCAGCCCCAGCAAGACCCCCTACACTGCCCGAACACCACTGCACTGCCCTAGACTCTGAAACACCAGCCCCAGCAAGACCCCCTACACTGCCCGAACACCACTGCACTGCCCTAAACCCTGAAACACCAGCCCCAGCATGACCCCTACACTGCCCGAACACCACTGCACTGCCCTAAACCCTGAAACACCAGCCCCAGCACGACCACCTACACTGCCCGAACACCACTGCACTGCCGTAAACCCTGAAACACCAGCCACAGCACGACCCCCTACACTGCCCGAACACCACTGCACTGCCCTAAACCCAGAAACACCAGCCCCAGCACGACCCCCTACACTGCCCAACACCACTGTACTGCCCTAAACCCTGAAACACCAGCCCCAGCACGACCCCCTACACTGCCCGAACACCACTGCACTGCCCTAAACCCTGAAACACCACCCCCTGCATGACCCCCTACACTGCCCGAACACCACTGCACTGCCCTAAACCCTGAAACACCACCCCCTGCAGCACCCCCTACACTGCCCGAACACCACTGCACTGCCCTAAACCCTGAAACACCACCCCCTGCACTGCCCCCTACACTGCCCGAACACCACTGCACTGCCCTAAACCCTGAAACACCACCCCCAGCACGACCCCTTTACTGCTCGAACACCACTGCACTGCTTCAAACCCTGAAACACCACCCCCAGCACGACCCCCTACACTGCCCGAACACCACTGCCCTAAACCCTGAAACACCACCCCCTGCACGACCCCCTACACTGCCCGAACACCACTGCACTGCCCTAAACCCTGAAACACCACCCCCTACACTGCCCGAACACCACTGCACTGCCCTAAACCCTGAAACACCACCCCCAGCACGACCCCCTACACTGCCCGAACACCACTGCACTGCCCTAAACCCTAAAACACCACCCCCAGCATTACCCCCTACACTGCCCAAACACCACTGTACTGCCCTAAACCCTAGAACACTACCCCCAGCACGACCCCCTACACTACCCGAACACCACTGCACTACCCTAAACCCTAAAATACTACCCCCAGCACAACCCCCTACACTACCCGAACACGACTGCACTGCCCTAAACCCTCAAACACTCCCCCAGCACGACCCCCTACACTACCCGAACACCACTGCACTGCCCTAAACCCTAAAACACTCCCCCAGCATGACCCCCTACACTACCCGAACACCACTGCACTGCCCTAAACCCTAAAACACTCCCCCAGCACGACCCCGTACACTACCCAAACACCACTGCACTGCCCTAAACCCTAAAACACTACCCCCCGCATGACCCCCTACACTGCCCAAACACCAATGCACTACCCTAATCCCTAAAACACTACCCCCGCATGACCCCCTACACTACCCTAAACCCTAAAACACTACCCCCGCATGACTCCCTACACTACCCAAAGACCACTGCACTACCCTAAACCCTAAAACACGACCTCCTACACTACACAAACACCACTGCACTACCCTAAACCCTAAAACACTACCCCCTACACTACACAAACACCACTGCACTACCCTAAACCCTAAAACACTACCCCCGCAGTACCCCTACACTACCCAAACACCACTGCACTAACCTAAACCCTAAATCACTACCCCCAGCAGTACCCCCTACACTACCCAAACACCACTGCACTACCCTAAATCACTACCCCCAGCACGACCCCCTACACTACCCAAACACCACTGCACTACCCTAAACCCTAAAACACTACCCCCAGCACGACCCCCTACACTACCCAAATACCACTGCCCTACCCTAAACCCTAAAACACTCCCCCAGCACGACTCCCTACACTACCCAAACACCACTGCACTACCCTAAACCCTAAATCTACCCCCAGCATGACCCCCTACACTACACAAACACCACTGCACTACCCTAAACCCTAAAACACTACCCCCAGCACGACCCTCTTCACTACCTAAACACAACTGCACAATTTGTTACAGGCGTTGCAACGCAGGCCTGTGGTGCTTACTGGAAGTACCTAGTGGGCTAGTTGGGCCCCAGGGACCCTCAGGATTCAAGGTGACCTAATCCCCCAACTTAAAACGCACCACGGGGCGCGTTTGCACAGTGGTGAAGGGAGGGGCGGGCCTCAGGTGACATGTGCGCAAACACGCCCTGTGGTGCGTTTTAAGTTGGGAATTCCCTTTGAATCCTGAGGGACCCTGGGGCCAACTAGCCCACCAGGTACCTTCAGTAAGCACAACAGAGTTGCGTTGCAGAGAGGTGAAAAAGGTGCGTGGCCTCGGAACGCCTCTCTGCAACTCAGCTCTGTGGTCCTAACTGTAGGTACCTGGGGGCTAGTTGGGCCCCAGGGACCCTCAGAATTCAAGGGGACTTAATCCCGCAACTTAAAACGCGCCACGGGGTGCGTTTGCACACATGTCACCTCAGGCCCCTCCCTTTACCACTGTGCAAACGCGCCCTGTAGCTGCGTTTTAAGAGGTAGTTTTAATCCCCTGCCCTATTATGTACTAGGGACTTGCAGAGGAGGTCATGCTAATCACAGGGGTACCCCAACGCATAGTGTTCCCTAGAGTATGTAGGTGTTTTCACTGTATTCTAAGTGTCTTTTAGCATAGCACTGGCTCTGGTTAGTCAGAGTCAGTTACCACCAGTACCCGTCTGAAAAAGTTGTGGGCACAGGATGATTTTGCAACAAGGCCTCTTTCTGCTCCTCTGTTGGTTCTTTCTGCACATCTTTTGCTTCTTTCTGTGCGTTTTTTCTTCTTTCTTCACATGTCCTACCTCTGTAGGCATAGTTAGAAACTAGCATTTAAAAAACCTTTGAAATTCACTTAAAAATCATAGGTTTCAGGCACGTTATAGTTAGAAATTAGCATTTAAAAAACCTTTGAAATTCACTGAAAAAACCATAGGTTTCAGACACGTTATAGTTAGAAATTAGCATTTAAAAAACCTTTGAAATTCACTGAAAAAACCATAGGTTTTAGGGACAGTTACAGTTAGTTGGACATTTCACTCGTACAAAACCATAGAAATTCCCCCGTTATAGTTAGTTCAGCTAACTATAACTCGCGCTCCAGCAATGCACTGCTGATGACGTCACATATTACATCACTCATGACATGGTCAGTGACATCACTGATGACATCACTGATGACATCTCAAATGACATCACTGATGACATCATCCATGTGATAATTTAATGCATCTTCTCACACCCTAATATAACTTTTGATACACCCACTCTAAATTACAGACTGCCATTCTCAAAACCATAGACACTCCAACACCAAAAACTACATACCCACTCACTGATTCTTAGGTCTACACACACATCCACTCACTCACCCGTACAGTCACTCATACTTAGTCACTCAGTACAGGACTATCATATGCACTCATACACCTATATAAACACTCACACACCGCCACTCATCCATAGAGGTACTCACACACCTAGTCAGTCATGCAAAAACTTAATCACACACCCATTTACTCACCTATACAGTTATACACACACCAGCTCACTTACTCATACAAATACTAGCACATTCATACACTCTTATACAATCACTGATACAAGTACACACTCATCCATACAGCCACTCTCACAATCACACACTCTCACTTATAGCCATTTATATACTCCAACACACATATATACTGCCTTTCACATATGTAGTTACTCACACATGTACCACTGAGATATACATTCAATCACTAACACACCCATACACACACTCACCCACCCATACAGTCCATCACAGATGCACTCTTGAAACCATGCACCCAGTGAATCACCAACTCACACATCTATGCACAGAGTCACACACACCCCACCCACACAAACACTCAGGCACCCATACAGATACTCAGACAATCAATCAATAACCCATGTAGACACTCATGTAGCTATTCAGAAAGCCATGCAGCCGCTTACAAACCAACAGACAGACGGATACAGACATTCACACAGTATAGTCACTAACCCATGCATTCAGTAAGATACATTTAATCACTCACTTGTAGAGTCAGTCACTCACGTACTAAATCATCCATTCAGACACTTATACACCCACTCATTCTTCAATACGCCTTTCCCTATATATATTAAACATATTTAAACTTTACAGAAACACACAGTCACTGGATGATGTCATCAGTGATGTCATTTGAGATGTCATCAGTGATGTCATCAGTGATGTCACTGACCATGTCATGAGTGATGTAATATGTGACGTCATCAGCAGTGCATTGCGGGGCGCGAGTTATAGTTAGCTGAACTAACTATAACGGGGAATTTCTATGGTTTTGTACGAGTGAAATGTCCAACTAACTGTAACTGTCGCTAAAACCTATGGTTTTTTCAGTGAATTTCAAAGGTTTTTTAAATGCTAATTTCTAACTATAACGTGTCTGAAACCTATGGTTTTTTCAGTGAATATATATATATATATATATTATCTACTGGCGGTCGCCAGTAGATAGTTATAGTTAGGACCTATTTTCCATAGGAAATCCGCGACATTCTATTTGAAATAACTCTTGCGTCGGTTGACGAATCTTCGTGAAATTTTCAAACTTTATGGCCCGCTCCGGTCCGCTCCTACCCTGAAAGTCTCAGGGTGATTCGTCAAGCGGGGGCCGAGAAAAAGGGGGTCCCAAAACGTGTTTTCCCCATTCATTTTCCCATAGGAAACTTTAGACACGGTTACAGCCCGAACTGCTGAACGGAATTACACCAAATTTGGCAAAGAGGTAGTTCTTGGTTCAGAAAGAACCCTTTTTGTTAAATGGTGTAAATCCGTTCAGTAGTTGCGGAGAAATTAAAAAATAAGAGTCAAAAATCAATTTCCCATAGGAAACTTTATGCAAGGCTACAGCCCGAACTGCTGAACGGAATTACACCAAATTTGGCAAAGAGGTAGTTCTTGGTTCAAAAGAACCCTTTTGTTAAATGGTGTAAATCCGTTCAGTAGTTGCTGAGAAAATCAAAAGTAAAAACACATATATATCTGGGCGGAGCCTAACCACACATGTCATCGTGAGATCTGATTGGCTGTCAGCACTTCATCCTGGAATTGCTGGCAGCCATCTTGGGACCAATATAAATGATAGTACCCCATTGAAATGCATTGTAGTGAATCGAAGATTTTGAGGGTTACCAAAAGGAGAACTATAAAGGGTGATAACAGACTTTAGTTACATTAGAATTCATTTGTTGATGGTACCATACTAATTTCAGGAATTGTGGTGTGTTCTAAGGTGATTTTACCCTGTGAAAAACCTTCTGCTGGGATATCATGAATCATGTTTGAGAGAAAACTATTTTCACATGCTTGTCCCATACAGTTTTGGAAGGTGCCCCAGAAGCTAAAATGAGAGCATATTTTCTGTAAATTCACATTATCTTTCTCAGTCATGTGAGAATGAAGTCTGACATTCTCAGTAAAACATGTACATCCAACAA